>JANVCC010000036.1:16985243-17159121 GCA_025345505.1 Todiramphus chloris collaris
CGCGCCGCCCGCCGCGGGCAGCCCGCGGGCGCGCGGCGCTCACTCACCGCGCACGAGCCCCGCCGCCGCCAGCAGCCACACCGCCAGCTCCTGCAGGCCCATTCCGGGAGCGCCGCCGCGGCCGGGGAGGGTGACGGCAGCCGCGGCTTCTCCCGCCGGCCCCGAGCGGCGCGGGCCGAGCCGCGGATCCGGGCCGCTGGGAGCCGCCCGCGCCCCGGGGACCTCCGGCAGCTCGTCCCCTTCCTGCGTCCGCACCGGTGCTCGCCCTACGGCGCTGCCGGCTCAGGCGGAGCGGGGGGGGGATGCTGACGGCCCGCCCCCGCGTCCTGCCTCTCCGCCTGATGGATTTCCCTCCCTTCCCTAATCCTTGAGCGTCCCCGGGCCGGAGGGGAGGGAGCGGAGCCGCTCGCTGGCTGGTACCGCAGCCACAGCGATTCGGCGAGCCGGATGAAGTGGCCCCGGCATTATAGAGACAAGAGCGGGGGCAGCCCCCTCCTCTGCTGGGCAGCCGCACACCGCCCGCGCCCCGCAGCCCTCCCCGCTCCCGCAGAGCCTGTCCCCGAGCCCCGCCAGCTGACGCCCTCCCGCAGCGGCCTGGGATGCGCAGGGCCGCGGGGCGCCGGCCCTCCCCGCCCTCGGCACGGAGTCGCGAAGAGCGAAGGCTGCTGCGGGAGGGGAAGGGAGCCAGCCCTGGCCGCCCGCCCAGCTCCCGGCAGGGCAGCCGGCGTGCCCGGGGCGCCACGGGAGACACAGGCTGCCCGCGGTGGCCGAAAAGCCAAAGGGCATCAGGTCCCCGAGGGCCACGGAGCTGCCCTCCCAGCTCCCCTGCCCACCCCAAATACTCGTTCATTCTCCCGTGTTAGCAGCAGCGGCTGCTGCTCTGAAAGGCGTGAATAGTCGAAAGGGCAGCTGAGTGCCCCGGCTGGATAGCCGCTGCCCGGGGCGAGCCGGACAGTGGTAGCAGAAGGCAACCAGGGTGACAATCCAGGGCAGAGCCAGTCCCGCTGGCCTTAGCCAGGAATTTGGCTTCGGTCACATTACTGGGGGGAGGGAGATGGTCAAAGTGATGTTGCGCATGTGGCTGTTAAATCACTAGCTGAGATACAGGGCTGTGGGCTCAGGTGCTGGATGCTTTTTCTAGATATGGGAAAAAAAACTCGTGGCTGAGGGGCATTGTGCTTAGCACAAGCACATGGCTGAGTAAAATGATGCCTGAGCTCCTGCCTGGTGTAAGTATAATGTACCACAGTTGGAAAGCAAGAGCCTAGAAAATTCAGTGCATTTTATTGATTGTCTGGTTCCTTTTTGCAACTTTAAGCACAGTTGTGAGACCATGCATTGGTTATTTCTTTTAGTCCAAACCCCTTCCCTTCAACTCCAGTTGCTGCATTAAACTTAATGTCCTAGGCAGCTGCATTTAAGGGAGAATGGTATTGAAGTGCGTCCTCATTTGCAAGAGTCAACTGAACGCTTGTTTTTAAATAACCCAGCAAAGACGAGTTTATTAGTCCATGTTAATTCTCAGCTTTAAAAATTCAGGTAATCTGTTTTGGCTGAACCATTGACCTAATTTATGTAGCCACAGAACCAGATGAAACTGGAGGCCACCCGAGTAGCCCAGCACATTGGTGCATCACGTGTCCCAGCCATAACATACAGGAGAACTGAAATGTTCCCCTTTTCCAATGAGCCAACATGCCAAACAACGTTACCAAAGGCTAGTGGAAAGCAACAAGTGGCAATGGTAACTCTCCAAAAGCCAAGCCATAGCTTGGTTGCAGGTTGTAGCTCATGTAGGGTCACACACTGGCAAAGTTCCCAGATTTGTTTATTTTAACAGTCCCTCTATGTTGAGTTCTCTTTTGTGGTGGTTTGTTTGTTTTTTTTCTGTGAGATCTTGACCTTTTTGGACCAGCTAGCAGACAGGAGAGAGTTGCTAGGGGAGCTCTGTGTTATATGCAGAAAAAACAACTGTTACCCATTTGTACTTCAAACCTCCCATGGCAGTGCTCTTAATACCCAGATTTTTGGTTTGGTTTGGTTTTTTTTTAAGGAAATTAATTTTCTTTCTTCCTGTTATCCACTGTGCCCCAGATCTTTCTGGGTGTACAGTAAACAGCATAAATTGTTCAGGCAAGAAATCTGGAGAGGATGTCTACAGTTCATGGCTGACCTCTACTGTTGGCTCATATTTTGCTTTGCACATTGCTTTCTTGACAGCTGTCTCACCTCAGGTGAAGGCAGGCTCAGCAAGGACAGCTCCCTAGAAACATGCACAACCCAAGGTCCTCAGGGCTCTGTTACAGCACTCAGAAGGTAACCCCTTCAGGGGACTGTGCTGAACCCCCAAATTACACTAATATAAGCACTGAAAGAGTAATCCATAACTATTTCTTTGATCAAGACTTACTTTTTGTTTGTTACAGTCTCATTTGTTTTTCATATTAGCAAATTAAGTTTTATAGGCATTTCAGAAATTCCCCTTTTTAGATACACTTCTAGCAGCCATCAGCAACCCAGTTCCTTGGTTAAACTGCGTTCAATCAGGTGCGTTCCTTCTAAAGGGTTTACCTTTCTAGTGTGGTGAGAATGCATGCCAACAGAATGAAGGGGTTACATTTGCTTTCTGTTAGACATCCTAGCTATAAAAGTTAATTTCACAACTATTTACACAAGTTGATTGTCTAAATACTAGCAAAGAAAGATTAACAAACACTATACTGAAGTCCTCTAAATGCCTTCATTTATAGCGCAAGTTATCCTTGTGAAAGTCTATTGTTTACAACTTAAAAGCAAGCTGTACAGTCTGTGGCCAGCAGCTCTTTTCTTTGCCTCCAGTGTCCACCAGAAATAAGATCCACTCTTCTCTGAGCTTTCATTCTTTTGTCTGATGTATGCTATCCAGTCAGGTGATTTGGAGGGAGCTGTTTCCCCTCCCCAGACAATAACTTTTTAGACACAATGTTGAATATAAGTTAATTTTACAATTACAGGCAGCAGAAACTACTGTGGGTCTTCCAGCCTACCTCCCACAGTTGGGTGTTTGACGGAATATTCACAAGCCCTTAATATCAGTTTCTTTCTCATGTGCACTGGACAAAATTAGACATGCCCAACTGTATGTCTGTCTTGTGAATACCCAGTATATTATCAGAGACAGCAGTATGCAGTTGTACAGTTATAAGATCCCAGAGTGTGATCAATATCCTGGTTTCCTCTCTGCACAGGTTTACAGATGAGCAAAAGTGTGCACCTTCTAATGTGACAGAAGATGATAAGATAGTCCTGAGATTAGGGTAATAATGAAGAAGTGACTATCTTACACCATGTGCAACTGAAGTGACTGTAGTGCTTTCTGACTTGGATTTAATTATTGTGCAACTCCAATGACCCAGGGCTTCCAAACTGGGGGATAAATAAATAAATCTGCTTCTTCCTTCCTTTTTAGAGAAGGCTAGGATTTTAAATGGTAACTTACAGCATATGTTAGATGAGACATACCCACATTTATGTGAATGTTGTTCAAGTTAAATTACTTCTTTGTTACCTTTTAAAAATTATTTTTATGTAGCCTTTGTAATTACATATTAGCTATTCTGTGTTGTTTATTTTGCATTGTTGTTGTCTCAGTGATGGAGAATTGCAATATGTGATGACCTTGACTGTTTTTTGTAAAATGTCCTGAAACAATATATTGCTTCTTCCTTGACAAGAGGTCATACATAGTTTTGATGTTGAGTTTTCTATTAAAGAACAAATTATTGGTCTGAAATCTGGTTAATTTTGTAACTAAATTTTATATTCTATACATCCAATCTTGAATCTCTTCTCAAATTCTTAGCTCCTACACCAGGATGTGATTACAGAAAATGATCCATTTCTCAAGTGGTCTTTTGTTGGGAAGGATAAAGAAGATAACAAACTATTCTACTGTTTAAAAAAAATAACAAAGATGCTGCCCTCCCCCTTTGAAAAAGTAATTACAGAGAGAGCATTTCTGAACAGTGCTCAGATGTGAAGAATAAGGATTTGTAAAATTTGTCTAATGAATTTGCATAAGTAATGAATAGTGCCTATGGTAATTTCTATAACGCCAACATCCTTCAAAATGCATTCTTGACTTCCATTACTGTTAGCATAGACTCACATTGAAGTGTGAGCATAGTTATTAAACAACGGTGGCAACACCACTGTGGTCTTGTGAATGAAATATCTCAAATGAAATAACTGCAGAGATTTCTCAGCGTATGTACCCTACATGTGCTTTTCTGTGTCAAAAAATATCATAGGTTTTCATTGACGTCAAGCTTAGCACATTTCCACTTTGATTTCTGTATAAGGAGTTACTCGCTCCTGTCATTTCAGCCTCTGTCAGGTCATTCTGAGTCATTTTGTAATTCCAGGACTTGGCGTTTGTTTCTCACTGACAGAATTCACAGCATTACAGTCACTTTGCCATGTTTTTGCATGAGTGTGAACAACAGAAAGCTGGCAAAACTGCTTTTCTTCACCCTGGTTGATTTTAAATAACTATGTAATTGAGGGTTCACAGAAGCTAATTAAAGTTGACAACAAATCTGCATTTTAGGCCTACAGCTTTAACAGATCCTCATCCATAAGCATCTGAAGATCCACCTTATTTATGTTGTCCTAAAGCAACACACTAGAAATTTTTCTTTGCTGAAAAAATTACCATCTGTTCAATTTAAATAGCTAACATGAATTCCACAAATATGGTCATTTGATCTGTAAAGACAGTGCTAATACAGCCTTAGCCATAAAGCTAAATTCTAATCCTTCCAAAGACAGAAATGTTTGAAATGTGACTTTTTTTCCTGGCACTGATGAAGCTGAGAGTGAATTTGTTTAAGCTTTGGAATTATAGTTGAGGCAGGGGATATGAAGACCAGTTTCTACAGATAAGATTTCCAAAAAGAAAAGTATTCAGGGTACACTCTTCCACTAGAGAATACTGACTTCTGTCCTTCAGTATTCTCATGGTTACATTTTGGTTCATCAAATATGTTTGGTTCATCATTTTTCATATGGCTAAGGGAAGAAAGAATTTTAGCTTGGAATGCATGGGTTGCAAACCTACAACTGTGTTTTTTAAATCGCACAAACCCAGCATTCCCTACTGTTCCCTCCCACATTCTCCCGCACAGTCTCAGTATCACTCCCAAAATAAATCACTCCAGTCCATATATGATTTATTTTAACTAATCATTGCTGAAAGTGAAGTCGATGTTTTTCAAGCATGTGTAGCAACGAACAGTATGCATCATCTATTTCAACTAAGATCTTGTCCTTTCTCTGTGATTGCATCCTTTATACTAGCACAGCGCACTGATACCAGCAACAGGCTACAAAGGGGCAAGTGTCATGGTGAGTTGCAAGAGATGGCAGAGGAATTCATCACTCTCAGCTCCATCCATAGAATGGCAGCCAGTCATGGCTCAATGAAAAATGCTGTTTGTCTTTAAACAGCTGGTGACAGCTCCTTGAAGGGAAATGTCGCAAATGGTAGCATAAATAAATTTTATTGTCAGAATACAGCATATTTGGAGGCCATGAATTCTTCAGAGACAGGGGGATTTTCAAAGTGAGATTCTTCACTGTACTCAAAGGAACTTTTGAAGCAGAGAACAGTGTTTCAGTCAAGAGGTCCACAGCCCTTAATTAAGGTCTGTGGACCTCTTGAGAGGGGAACTGAAATGATTGTAAATACATATTTTGATGGAAAATTTACTACAAATAGTTCAGACCACTAGATGTGATCTATCTGAACCCCTTAAACAGAGAAATCCAGACTTAGATACTGTGTGTCCAAAGTGCTGAAGAAGGCCAGTTGTGGTTTTGCTGTACTCAGGAATGCAGGCCAATCTTTTCCCCACGGGCTGCACGGGCAGACGGTGCTCTGACTTTCCAAACATGGCAAATGTAAGCAGCAGAGAGTGCCTGCTGGCTGCCAGGCTGGCTGAAACAGCCACGTGTGTGGGAGTAGTTGGTCCCTCTTCTAACTGGACTTCTGATGTTATTGTTTGTGACTGAGTGGGACTTTTCCCTACTCATTTCCTGGTTTAAAAGAAGACCAGCCAGTCTACTCATTATATCGACTGCAAAGCCAGTGACTCTAAGTGGGTGTACCAAGTGTCAGTAGCATAAATCATGAAGCAGAGGAGTGTGCTCTGGCTGTTGGAAGTGAAAGTGAAACCAGCAAGCCTAAAGCCCTGTGTATTGGTTCCCAGTACCTGTCACTTGACTAAAAGGAAGCCTTGCCAGAGAGCTGCATTGATCACCAGAGCAGGGATGAATTCATATTCATATGAACGTCTTATTATGAGATATTTAAGTAATACATAGAAAATATAGCCCTCAGTCATACATGATTCATCTCCTCAGCACTGAAGAGCCTGACAGAATAAATGACTAATGGTCCCAGCATAGATATCTGAAGTAACCATGTTATGAGCTAGCTGTATGGTAGCAGTGAAATTAGACACATGCACAGAGGAAATACTTTGCCAGTAATACACCTGCCTTTGGTTTTAGTGGTACTTAGTTCTTAAAATAAAACTTCCGTGTTTTCCAGTAACATCAAAAGGATTTTCTTAGACATGAGTGAATGCAAATTGCTTTCAATGCGCTTTTCTTGCACAAGTTTTAAAAACCATAGTTGGTTCATACAGTTATTACGGACAAGTTTTTCTAAAATGTCCTTTTAATATGACAGAGAGGATAAAAAAAAAAAAAGGAAAATGGAGCCATAAATTAGAGAGAGGAAGGAACTGCCTGTTTTTTTCAGTGATTTTAATTAGATTGGAAGATTTTTCAAGCTTGGATAAGCTTTCAGGTATTTTCTTTAGCATTTGTTTTGCTGGAGGAATTTCAGACCACTGGTTGTTTTAATGACTAATTATAAGATAAAAGATAAAAATAAAGTAAAAAACTGACTAGAATTACTCTACCAATTAGACCAGCATACTTGGAATGCCTTCTTACATTCAGAGATAATCTTGCTTCACACAGCTCTAGGACTTTCTTCTTCTGTGTGTCTTGCTAGTGCAGAATCAAGAAGCCAAACTTCTCATAACTACTGATATTGAATTTGATCCATTTGGTATGTTACTAGAGCATGAGAAAAATTAACATGGTTATCTGAGCCAGGCAGATAAAGCAAGGAAATTATGGGAACTTACTGACTGCTTTCAATTTTCATATTTCAAGTTGATTTTTTAACCAGAGATGTTTGGATACCCAGACTTTTTTTTAATGAATCAGTCTGGTTTTGCTCTTTACATAGAATGTCTACCTGACTAAAACATTGTTTCTGTTCATTTACATGAGTGAATCTTAATTTTAATTGAAGCTATTGCTCTTAATAAATCCTCTGGGGTGTCATGGGTCTCTTTAATGGCTGTAATTCAAGGCTATCTTTTTGTCATGGGCAAAACTGTTATTCTGGATTCATGCTTAATTATGAAGATAATGCAATGTGGCAGGCCAGAGGCAACAGTGACATTGCTAATGCCAGGCTACAAGGGTAGCTTGAAAGTAGCTGAGATGGCTTGAATATTTTAAGTAATAATTTAATGTCACAGTTTGCTGATTAATTGTCTGTGGTACTGATTCTTATAACCCATATATTTATTTAAATATGATGATGATCAGAGGATAGAATATTTTAATAATAGTACAGTTTTCAAAGGCACTGCAGTGATTTAGAGCCTATGTAATACTTTTTAAAGAGATTGTGATCACTGGGAAGCTAAAGTCTTATGGAACTCAATGAGTTTGTATGCATAGGAGTGTGTTTTCTAAACAGGCAGCTGCATTTTATTCTCAGGAATAAAATAAGTAATAAATCACCAGAATTCTGGTTTTGAAAATGTTGCCCTATTATTTGTTTTAATTTTACTATTTAAAGTTTAAATATTTTGTAACAAACTAATTTAAAGTGTTGATTTTGAAAGCTGTGAATATCAAAGCTCAGAAATCCATGATTAAATGAGTTACAAGAACAGAGTTTCCCCAAATTTCCTTTGCCTAATGGAGATCAGCTGAACATGCCTTATGTAAGCCAAGCACAAGGGCTAACTTCCTGCTAGTTGCTTTAGGCTCTTTTGAGAGAGAGGATTGGTAACTAACTCCCTGCATGGCAGTTTGGCAGTCACACATTTTTCCTCACTGTTGACCTGGTCTGAAGTCAAGTCACTCCAGTAAATCAGATGCTGTTTCTCTAGTGGGTTCTGAGTTACTCTAGGTTTTCTGTTGCTTTTTTATCTCCATGTGGCTGTTTGATCCATGCATGACATGTCCAGATTCAGCACCAAATTCTAGTTTCATTGTTATAATTTTACTAGTTTTTAGGAGGAAGTGGCAGCATTCCTTTGAGGAGAAGAAAACAGAGTTGTTCTGTGAATGTGGAAGTGCTCAGGTGATAAAGGGCAAAATGCTGATAGGGTTCCCACCTGAGGAAGATTGACTGGGTTTTAGGATGAGGGACAGGAATAGGAGAGATGGAGGTGCATTGGCTTTATTAGCGTGGTAGTGTGTGTGTGCTCTCTTTCTGTATTTAATTTGGTTTCTCTTTTTGAATTGAGCTAGTATCTGCTTAGCCACTATGGCATACCTTTAGTGGAAGGACCAACTGAGTTTTGAATGAAATTCTAATATGGCATTTGCTTTGTTAAGAAAGTTTGTAATTGTAGAACTGCTGCAATGGATTTTTTTCTCTTTTCTTTTTAATGAAGTCTAGGGATTCATAATCTTATTATTGGTACTAGCACACATTTGGAGTAATTATTTAAGGAACGTACTTCTGTAATTTGTAATTCAGTGAGGATTATTGAGGTATTTTCAATGCATCCAATTTCTTCAACAGGAACTGAAGAGGGTGTGAAGAGAACAAGAATAACATTGTTGAACTGATGAGGCTGAGACACAAAGCAAGTTGGAAGAAGATGACAGCTAGGTAAGTTTTTAATTTTTCTTTTTGAATATCTTGCTAGAGCCATATGCTTGTTGAGAGTCTTCCTTTAGGAAAATTCCATTAAATTCAAACAAAATAGGATTAATATGAAGTATGGTAAAATATGCAGCAGAGATTTGCATTTGAATCTCCACTTTCTTAGGCCTGCAAGGCTAAACTGTCTCTTTCCAATGTCACCATGTAATTTAACTGAAAGTCCGTTGCTTTAATGATCAGGAGTTAAGAAAAGGAATCCAGATTCATACAAAGCTGTGGTACTAACCTGCAACGTCCCCTGTTTCATGTGAAAAACTTGGAGTGGGCTCTGTGAAGAGCAGCATGTGGGTAGAGAGCCACCCAAAGCAAAGTGGTGGAGAAATACTAGGAATACAGACAGGGCTTTCATGCATTTTGCTCTCTCCATGTGTGCTAAGGGCATCCATGTCTTATCTGTCTGGAGTACCTTACCAAAACTGAATCAAAAGGTGTTAGGAAAAATAAGTATGATTGTTTACATTAATGCTTGTATTACTGGTGGAATCGAGTTTTAATTACAAGGCATGTTTATGCATATGACATAAGCCATCACTAGTTAAAGTAAATGATGCCATTGCTAAGGCAGTAATATCTTTTGTGTTATTTCAAATGGCAGATAATCTTATGTAGAATCATTTTCCTGATGGTTCTGAGGGACTTCTGTAAGGTTTAGGCATCTAGGACAGAAGTATTTCCCTTCCTGAATAGTTTTTTTGCAAGGCAGACAAAAGAACCTATTCTTTTGCTAGGTAAAAACCCCAACTACTGTCTTTAAAATAGATTTTTTTTTCTCTTCTGGGAGCCAGATTGCCCTGTCATTTTTTAATTTTTTAACATAATGCTATTTATAAAAATTCTTGAAGTGAATCACTGAATTCTGAACTTTGAAATTCTTTGCAAATAGCAGCAATGAAACCTGCCTAAAGTGTAAATGAGCAGCAATTTAAATATTAACCATCGCTTGATATTTCACAATGCTTCCCACATACTCATTTTTAAAACAGTCAAGCAGGAAGCTTTATGCAAATAGCATTTATTTACTGTCATGGTATAATTGAAAGTTTACTCTTTGAGGAAGGTTAACACTGGTAAGTGTTAACTAGTAACGGCTGTTACGTACTTGCGGTATCATAACTTTGTTATGTAATCTGGAGAGTTGACTTAATCTAATGGTGTACCATTGCCTCTGACTTGAATTGTTATCATTGTTATAAGCCCTATCTAACAGGGATATTGTGAAAACAATAATTATTATACAACAAAATGGTATTTGTGTGTTTAGGCCTAACTAATGTGCAGCAAGAACATCTGTTTAGAAAGGGTCCTGCAGCTTCTGGGAATTTGAGACCATCAGGTACAGTTATGAGTGAATTAAGAGGTAATAGATAATGAGACTCCATTAATATTTTTAAGAAATAATTTAATTGCTTTGAGCGAAGTGCAACTGTCAGCACAGAAAGAACAACCATTACTTGTTTGGAACACTATCTTGCAATGGTTTTGTTTTCTAGGAGTACAAAACCAGGAGCTCATACTGATTGCAGTTTGCAAGAACTAGACCATTGCATTGCTTGTGGTTGTTTACATTTTTTCTTTTGCACTAACTGCATTAATGCCTCTCTGTCTTTTCTTTTGTTTGTTTGGGGTTTTTTGATACCTTACACAAAGGCAGTGATTTGGCTGTTGATTGTAGATTGTCTCAAGTAGACTTAGAGTGAATACAAACTGATTTGGGACTGTTGGGTATTGGTTAATAGTCTAATTGAAACCAAAGTCAGAGAAAGGTGTCTGCTGTATCCCACATGAGCCAAGTGTTCGAAATATGTCTTATGTGAAGAACAGATTCAACATGCATGAAACTACAAATTTGTTTGAATGCAAAATATAAGGTATATCTTAGATACCACATATAAGTATGTGTAGACATTTCAGTACTAACCGCTACATGTTTCTGTGAGCAAGCATGTAAATAATAATTGAGCTTGTTTATCATTTGCAATTATTCATGCTGCATGGCCTTGGGCTGAGAAGACCTTTAGAGCCAGGCCTCTGCTTCTATTCCAACAGTCCTTTCCCTGTTTCTCCACTCATGAAGTGAAAGGCTCTCAAATGAGCACAGCTGTGCATTTTATTTATTTCTCCTAACCTCCTGAATGACTAAAATATTTCTTAGTAAAAATCTTTTTTTTTTTCCTGCTGTACTATTCCACTGTCCTTGCCAGATGTGAACATAGATGATGACTCCATTCCTGTCCCCATTGTTTGAATCTTGCCTTGAATCCTTAGTTGTTTCCCCCTTCAGCTTGATGAGGGCTCTTTGAGAGGCGATGACAAGCAGAAGAGCTTCACAATCATGAAATGTATGAGGTTCTTTGTAGCAGCTGTAGTAGCGCAGGTGGAAGAGGGCCTTTTCCCCTGATGCGGTGTTTGCCATGTGAAGTCCCTGCCTGTTTGCACAGGGGTCCGAGAGTCCTGGCCTACCCCAGCCGACCACAACAAGAGTCACGCTGAGCTGAATCTTTAGTTTTGCCTTGGTTAATGGGTTTGTTGGAACAGCTGCTGTCCGTAAGACATGACCTTTTTACTTCCTGAAGTAGTTTGTATGTCTTTCCAAAGCGCTTCCAACCTGCTGAAATCTTTTCCAGAGCTGTCAGTTGCTGCAGACATGCAGCCTGCCTGCCTTTACCTGACACGAACAGTGACATCAGGGGGCAGTAGGGCCTCAGGAACAGGATAATATACAATTCCTTCTTACCTTTTTCCCTTATTATATTTTTAAATTAACATGGTGCAGGAGTTACTACAGCCGAGGCATCCTAATGAATGTAAATAACATATTTACCACTAGGTAGTTTACTGAAATAAAGAATGCAATGGGCCCAAAATCAGTCAGGCGATCTGGTATCCCACCATTGTGCTCTGGCTTGTGGTGTCAGTATTATTTGGATTTTCCTAGTCTCCCCTCACTCTAAATAATGGGGATACATTACCACAAATAAACAGTGATAATATTACATTATATTCAAAATGTTAAGTAATGGTTGAAATTTTGCTGTTAACATGGCATGATATCAGGGCACCATACCAGAGACCAGAAATCCCTTTTGTTTTGCAACATAAAACATTACATATACAAAGAGGTAAGCAAGCAGTTTACTCTAAGCTGTGAGCTGCCACATGGATTTTAGGGATGTTAATCTCACAAACGAAATCATTTGTGGAATTGGGTCACAGGGCTTCACATATTCAAACTCGTGTAAGATACAAAGTGATAAAGCCCTGTAAACCTTATTTACTTTACATAAATATTATTTATAGTAGTAAATAGTTTAGTATTTATGTTTTCAAAGCATGGCAGTAGTATAAAACATTTTAACTTCTACTGTTTTCAGTTATTTGCATTTTAAAAGCTCTACTTAGAGTTGTTATACCTTCCTAGAATCTCATGGTTTATATAATGTAAGATACTTGCAACATACTGAAACTGCAATTCTCAAAGACAGTGAAGAAGAAAAGAGCATGGCACAATGTGGAAATTCAATGTTATATATGCAGAGTTGGGACCTGACGAGATGCATCCCAGAGTCCTGAGGGAATTGGCTCAGGTAGTTGCCAAGCCACTCTCCATGATATTTGAGAAGTCATGGCAGTCAGGTGAAGTTCCTGGTGAGTGGAAAAAGGGAATCATCACACCCATTTTGAAAAAGGGTAGAAAGGAGGACCCTGGGAACTGCTGACTTGTCAACCTCACCTCTGTGCCTGGGAAGAACATGGAACAGATCCTCCTAGAAGCTCTGATAAGGCACATGGAGGACGGGGAGATGATTCAAGACAGACAGCATGGCTTCACCAAGGGCAAGTCCTGCCTGGCCAACCTCGTGGCCTTCTATGATAGAGTGACTACATCAGTGGACAAGGGAAGAGCTATGGATATTGTCTGTGTGGACTTCTGTAGGGCCTTTGACTCGGTCCCCCACAACATCCTTCTCTCTAAATTGGAGAGATATAGATTACATGGGCAGACTGTCCAGTGGATGAGGAATCCTCAATATCAATACAGGCTGGGAGATGATGGGATTGAGAGCAGCCCTGTGGAGAAGGACTTGGGGTTACAGGTGGATGAAAAGCTGGACAAGAGCTGACAATGTGTGCTTGCAGCCCAGAAGCCAATGGCACCCTAGGTTGCATCAAAAGCAGTGAGGGTGAGGAAAGGGATCCTGCCCCTCTGCTCTACTTTCATGAGACCTCACCTGTAGTACTATGTCCAGCCCTCAGCAGAAGAAGGACATGGACCTATTGGAGTGAGTCCAGAGGAGGCCACAAAAATTATCTGAGGACTGGAACACCTTCTCCTATGAAGACAGGCTGAGAGTGTTGGGATATTCAGACTGGAGAAGAAGAGGCTCCAGGGAGACCTTATGGTAGCCTTCCAGTATTTAAAGGGGGCTATAGTAAAAATGAGGGCAGGCTTTTTAGCAAGACTTGTTGTGACAGGACAAGGGGTAATGGCTTTAAACTAAAAGACAGTAGATTTAGAATAGATATAAGAAAGAAATTTTTCACATTGAGGGTAGTGAAACATGGGAACAGGTTTGACTAGAGAAGTGGTAGATGCCCCATCCCTGCAAACATTCAAACATATATATATATATACTCTAATATGCAATTATTGAACCCTTTAAAGTATTCTTAATAGAGATAGCAAGATTGCATAAGCCACCTAGCAAAGTGGATGCCTACCTTACAGTCCTCATACCCTCAGGAAATAGTAGCAGAAGAATAAGTCACTAAAATCTGTCTTTATTTATAGTCCGCTTCAACTTCAGTTGCATATAGTGGAAGCCTGTTTACTTCACTGGCATTTGAGAATGACCCTTAGCAGAAACTGGTCAGGTTTAGTGAGAGTAACTGGAGTATGTGCAGCAGTGCATGATGTATGTTCTTTTCATTCCTCTCACTCTAGAAGAAGCAAATCTCCTTTTTCCTGTCTCACCAGGATTTCCTAGTCATCTTCTCATACAGGTCAGGTTTTTTGCATTGTGACAATTACAACTTCAATTTTCTCCTTAAACTAGAACCTCATTTAGTATGCATCGCTGATGCTCTGCTGAGCTCAAAACATTTTTTCATTCATCTATGCCAGTAAAACTTATGGCTCTTGTGGATATTTTGCAATGTTTGAGGCTATTCTACTGTATTATTTATCAAGATAATCCTTGCATGGATTGTGAGCAGCTTCTTGTGTTAGCCCCAGAGTGTCATCAGATTATCCTGTGGTCTTTCAGCCAAAGTCAGTTTTGAAGGGGGAGGCAGTGCTGGGAGAGGAACCTCTTCTGCATGTCTGCTCAGCTCCTGGGATGACCAGTGTAAAATATATGGAGCTGTTTGAGCTTTGCTTGTTTTAAGATCTTATGCTTTAGAAGAACTGCCCCTGAATTTTTACTGGGTTTGGGAGTTTGGAGATTTTTATGCTTTTTTTGTTGACCAAAGTTCTGCTGACAGAAAAGGTAACAGAAGGCTTTGCTCCGCACTTGGCATTCCTCACACATTGTCTAAAGGACCATCACAATCACCCTTAGAGAAATTTGCTGAGCTAAACATCTACCTTTATTGAGATTTTGCAGAATGATGTCATTTGTTTGTTTGTTTTTTCTTTCACCAAAATGCATGATATTGTTAAATACTTTGCGCATTTATATACTTCTATATTTAAATACTTTGCAGCATTTATGGATCACAGATACATTGAGCATCTTCCTTTACTTGCCAAGAGTAACAGCGACATCCTATGGCAAATTCAGTAGGGGACTTGCACGGAACTTCATTGCTGTTTCTTTCAAAGTCATCTCTGAATTTCTTACGCTAGGGGAGTATCACAGGAGGAATCCCCTGTGAAGGAGGACTTCATCAATTTGTCATGTCTCTCTCATTGGATGTTTCCATTACTGGAATACATCTCTAATGAGTACTTTAAGATACAGAAAACAGTCTCTCACCTGATGGTTAAGTACTTGAGAAGGTAGAGCAGGAAATGTAGAAATTGAGAAAAGATTACACTTCGGTTTACATTGATGGTACAGGAGTATGCTGCTGCTCATGATCTTCCATGCCATTTTTCTCTAACACGGAAGCTGTCCATGGAACCATGTTGGTATGTAACAATCAAGTATCCACAGTATAAGACTGTATTACATGAACGACTTGATATTCAAGTTAGGATCATCCTTCTAAATTACTTGCATCATTACTTTGGTTTGCTTAATGCATCTAACTAACACAATTGCTCTGGAAGTACTGACATAGTTCTGTTTCCAGTTAAGTACTTCAGTGCACAGTGCTATAGTTCTACTGTGTTATCCTATGCTAATGTAAAAGTTGTGTATTCCAGTTTAAAAAAAAAAAAAAAATATTAGTTTATCCTTTGACGCTTGCTATGACAATCAGGCAACTGAATACTATGGTCTGCACACTGCAAGTGGTTTAAGCCTCATGCATAATAAATAGTTGCCAAAAGAAAGAGTTTAAACTTAGTAAGAGGAAATGATCTGCTTTTGGCTGGTTGTGGTTTTTGGTGGTGGTGTTTTTTGGGTGAGGGTTTTGGTTGGTTTGGGTATGGGTGTCTCTTTTTTTTTTTTTTTTTTTTGAATGTTGGAGGTTTAAGAAATATTGAGCAAAGATCCCTGCAAAACTTTCTGAATCTTCTGTAAAACACAAGTTGCTTTAAAAAATTAATGAACTTGCAGGGAAGAATGTAACAAATGAGGCTGTGTGTCCTCTGTGTTCAAAATGTAAGCCTATTATGTCTTGTTCTATCAAGAGTCCGTTAAGGTTAGGTGTTTAGGTGGCAGGGCAGCATTCTATAAGCATTGGAATAGACTGCATTACTTAACAGTTTATTCTTGAAATATTTTCATAAACAAGTTAGGTAAATATCTATGACAAATATTTTAGGTAGAATTGGCCCTATCTTGAAACAGAGAGATGGAGCATATGGCTTATCAAGGCTCCTCCCTGTCCATGCTTCAGTGAGTTTATAGTTATGTCAATGTACTTTGTGTTTTAAATAGTATCTTGTGCATATTCAGTGTTCTGCTTTCCCCGATACAATGCCTCATTCTTTTTGCTCGAGTGTCATCCAGAAAAACCCTGCCTCTTCTTGCTACCTTTTTCTATTTGTGGGCTGTGTCAGACCTGTGTCTGGTGCTGTACAAGTAGTTACTTACAGTGTGAGTATTTATGTTGAACAAAAAGCATATTACTTCTACCGTCAAAAGCCCAGTGTATCCCTGAAGGACTGGCAGACAGGAACGGCACCGGAGACCAGCATGGGAAGGAAAAATGAAAAGGCAGCTCCACTTCCAAGCACAGCTGTTTCCTTCTCTTTGGCTTTACAGGATGTCTACAGGTCAGTTTTCAGACTCAGTTTCCACCTTGCAAAATCAAGCTTTTGTAGACCATAGTGCCTGTAATACTGTCCTCCTGGCTTCATGGTTACTCTCCTGGGGATATCCTGTTTCGGAAGACAGGATTTTGCCATACAGCTTTAGGAAGATTGAAAGATACAGGCACTCTAATTTTTCCTTGAAAAACTCAGCTCTTACTTATTAGATATGAACACACTCAGATGATGCAAACAAGACATTGTTGACCTATTTTGTGCAGAAAATTAAAAAAAAAAAAAAAAGCAAGTAACTGAAGGGAAAAAAAAAATTGCTTGAAAAATTTCCAATTGCTTGAGCAGAGCAAAATGAGCAAAATTCAGCAGGCAAGTAGGGGGCATGAATTGGGACAAATCAATTACTGTGCCCATCCTCATGGATTCTGTGTTTGTATCAGATTTATTATTGATTGCAACTTTGTGACTTTCAGCTCTTCCTAAAATCTTCAAACCTGCTTTTTGCTTCATCAGCAAGTGGCTAATCTTCCTTGCCTTTGCCCATGCAGCTACCATTCCATCGCTCCACTCTTCTGACTTACTCTTTTCCTCTCTTACTCTCAGTCTTTCTTCATTTTTTTTTTTTTCCGTTCTGTTTTTCCCTCAATTTTTCTGTAAAACCCTCTTTGTCTGGAATATGTGACTTCCTTTCCCAACTGACTGGTTAGAGCACTCTTCAAAAAGGATGGACTGCACTTGTGTATGCCCACATGTATATCTAGGCCTAACTCAGTGGTTTTGTGTTTTCCTGGCATATGGCTCCCTGTAACCTGTGCCTCCTCCACATAACACTTTATGTAATTTGAAGGCACTGCTTGACAATAGGTTGCATTTCAGTATTGTTTTATTTAGGCTTTTAGTTATTTGCTTTAGCTGAGATTTAGGAGAAAATATTTTGAAAACTGCAAAAGCAAAATTGGATGTGTTGGGTTATAGTTGGATGAATCACACAAGATTTGTGCAGGAGAGACATTTTATTGAAGTCCTATATAAATTGTTTCTCTAATTCCTTGTATGCTTTTCACATCATACCAGACTGTCTCAGGTACAGATTTCCAATTACAGAAGAAAAAAATGTTGAGTTTTTGTTCTGTCTCTTTTTGCTTCTTTCTTTGTTCTTCTTGCTTTTTTTTTTAAATAAAACACCTGTGATAGCTTTTCCACTGCACATGGCTAAATATTTAAGAATAGACAAGAATACAAACATGAAGGAAGAATTAATTTTTAAGACAATTCTTAAGAATTACCTGCAAGCATTTCATTGTCTCCCTTTAGTGTACTGGGCTTTCCCCTTAGCTGCCATTGTAAATATATTTCACAGCACATGGATGATACAAAACGAGAATAACAGAGGCAGTTTTGTTATCAGAGAGCACTGGAATCCAGAGAAGCAAAAACTTCATGTATCTTTGATATATTAAATGACTTCTAACTATATAGGAAGTGTATATGAACTTGGGGGCTAATTCTGTAAAGATGTATGTCTTTTCTTGATTTTTACACACTGCACTGTCCTACTGAAGTTCATGAGTTTAAGGGTTTGGCACCATTATTTGGGTTTGTTGTTTGGCTTTTTTTTTTTAATATGGTGACTCTGTGGACCAAACATTCTTTCCTGGAAGTGATGAGAAATTGGCCACTGATTTTTCCAAATAGGAATATGGTTTTTGCAATATTGGCCAAAAGAATGGTCCGTTAAAAGCAGTGCAGAGACGTGCTATTAATTTATTTACATTAACAGTAATGCTTGTGTAAATTAATAGCATTTTTTTGTATATGAATTACTGTTAATAGTATAAATTAATAGAACACCAGATTAAGTATTTTATTCTTTGTGAGTGCTTAATCCTGCATGATTTGCAAATATGAGGAGCAATATCAAGCTAATCAAATTTTTTTTTTCCAGTCTAGATTAATATGCCATATGGGTGCTGACTTTTATAATTTAATCCATTCTGGAAATTGAAATAAGCACCTTTATTATTTGGAAATACTATGAATGAAATTAGCAATTTGAATATGCTAAGTTATTGAAGTCTACATAAATTTGAAGAATCAGTTGGCTTACTTTAATAAAAATTTCTAAGCAGATCATAAACTGCATTTATTTTACATTAAGTTCTCCAGACTCATTTAGATTTATCACCTTCTCTTTTGTCCGCAAATCCTTGACATTTTTAGCTATATAAAGAAACAAGTCACAGGAACACATGCCCAGTTATAAAATACTCTATATACATCTTTTACCTGGTCTCAGCTCCACTTGGATATTAATTTAAAAAGGTCACAATACTTAAGACCACGTGAGTTAAGTTTCTTACATTGTCCATGAATCATCTTAGTCTACAACTACATTATATAACACTACTTAGTTTACACACACACAGAGGATATTTGCAAACCTATACAAAGATTTTCTGATGGTAACTATATTTTGAAAATTGGACATTTTAGTGACAATTTGGTCTCCCCAGGAAGTCAATAACGGAGAGAATCACTGTAAAAATGTCTGTTGGCTTCAATTAAGTATTTTTCTGTCAAGTCTGATATTAAATTATATCAACTTGTCATTTGGGGGTTTTATTAAGAAAATAAGGCAAGGGGGTGTGCAGTACATATATATAAGCATATACTTGCTTGATCAAGCCTGCAAAACTGGGGAGCACTGGAATGCCTTTAGCAAATTAGGTGCCAGCTTCACCAATATATTACTCCAGTTTTGCACAGTGTTTAATCTCCTGAGAGCAACTAGAGTAGTGCAGTGGCAAATCAGCACCTCAGCCATAAAAGCTTGTTGTCAGTTGATCTATGAAGACCTTGCATTTGCTGTTCTGAGTAAACACGTTAGACCTGTGCAACAGCAGCATGTCATTTGGTACATGCGTTTAATCTGAATTACAGACTGGAACAAGATTATAGTCTGCCTATTTAGCCAGGTAACCATTAATCTTGGACAAAATCTTGCAGTCATGGTCCGGCCTCTCCCCATGTTGGAACATCCTGCTTCACTTGGTGGATCTGCTTCTGTAGTTCATCTCTGTCCAGCTTCATTTTCGCTTCTAGAACTTGCCGTAAAGACCCAATGCTCTCATAAATAGCTGCAAATCCTAATTGCACATGAGAATTAAATTAGTTCATATACAAAAGCCAGAGTATCACATAATTACTATCAGAATGTGCTTCCTACCGTAACATGCTGCTTTATACTAGGAAGACAGCAAAAGTTCTGAGGAAAAAGAGGACTGTAATTTTGTGCTGAAGGCAAAAATGCCCCTGATCACAGCCAAGCTATGCCTGTATATGTTCTGTATGCACTTGTAAGCTAATACAGTGTTACGTCTTGTTGCTGTGAATTTCAGACTCTGTGAAAGTTCTTTTTAATGCCACCGATGCAGCCATTACATCTGGGCCTAAAGTCCTTAACCTACTTTGATAGAAGCAAAGGCATTTTGCCTGTTATCACAGGTCAATCATTGTTATCAGATTTCAGAATAAAGAACTTCATAACTATAGTCGTACCAGCATTAACTTCAGCTTTCATTTCTTTTATATCTTCATTTATCTCATTTTGAAGGTTGCCAATGCGAATGTTTATCTTTTCTTCAGTCTGTTTTGCTTCATGTGCTTCCACTGTTATCTTCTGTATTTCTTCTATTTTGTCAATTTTCTCTGCCATTTGATTGAATTTCATCTCTATAGCTCTTTCACTCATTTCCTGCAGCCGGGAAAAAGAATTTTAATTATTTACTCTGTATATGAAATTATAGTGTTCTTTCCTATATATACCATAGATATTGATTAATCATCTTTTATGTGGAACTCAAAGGTCTAAGGAATTACAATTTTTTTTTAAATGTTTTAAACTGACTTGATTACTGTACACTAAAATACTGCTCTCTTTAGAAGTGATCAGATTTATCTATTGACTTGCAGGCTGTGGAGATGTTACATTTGTGAATGCACCAGTGAAAAGACTTAAATATTGAGGAGGTACAAAAATCTCACTCAAATGTCTCAATTACATCATCTTAGTTATTAATAATGCTTTTGACTACTTAGGATATTTTAATGAAACTTACAGTGTTTTCTTTAAAAGTCAGCGAGAGTTGGTCAATTTTTTGCACAAGCTCCTTTTCAATTCTTTCATGTTCCTGTTCCAACCAGGTACGTGCAGACAAAATCTGGCTGCTGAGCTCCTCAATAGCATTTTTTAATCTAAGAGCATAGTGGAGATTAGTAGATACAAAAGAGCAGAACGTTTGGTCATTCAGCAGTGATTTTTTTTTTGTATGCATGTTCATGAAAAAAAATTAATGACAATTTAATACACTTTTGAAACCATACTAAAGTGAATCTTTGAACTTTAAGGCTATTAAACTGGATAAGGTAACAATGTATTAGAAAAGATGAAAGAGCGCAACTAAACAGTTATTTGTATGAAACATCACAACATTTTAAGGCACAGTAGATGCAAATTCTTTGCAGCATTGAAAACAGAATATGGTCTTCCATTAAGGTTATAATCTTTGTATCCATAAGTCTTATACCTGAAGAAAGATTTGGTAAACATTTATTTTAGTGGCAAAGCTGGTTCATATATCCCCACTTATTTTTCCTTTGCTCACCTCAAGTTCACACCAACCAACAGTGCCAGTGAAACTGTTTCTTTAGACAGCCTTTTTTTCCAGTGAGTATTTGAAATCTGGATCTGTTCTTTCATCTGATGCAAATAGTTCTACTAATGTAACAGGTGGGGTTGCGTGAGGATGGTAATAACCAGGACTGCCACTGAGTGAAATGCCTGCAGAGGAGTTAATATCTGAATTGAATATACCCCAGTATAATGTCTAGTAGTAGCACAGTAGCTTATCATTATCAATTTATGTATTTGAATTATATGTTCATATTTAAAGCCAATTTAAAGCAGTAACTCTTGGTGAACGCTGTGCCCTGCTCTCGACAGCCACCTCCAGCATTCATTGCTTCTCACAGTTCTTGCAAAAAGGTACCAGGCCACTCGTGCAAAAATCCTTACTTGTGTTCTTTAATATAAGTTCTGCCTAAATACTTAACTAGGGGATTTATGGGCTTTTCAAAATTGCCTAACCACATTAGGGGCAGGATTCTTGCTGAAAGCAAGTCCCACTTGACAGACCATTGTGCTTTTGTAATATCTGTTGAGCACACAAACATATTTAAATAAGTTCATGCATTTGTAGACCTGAAAATTACAACAGACAAACTTGGAAAATCAAGGCCCTGTCTTCCAAGGTGCGTGGTAGCAGCAAGGTTTCCCGGGCACTCACTTGATATCCAGAAGGTGGAGCTGTTGGTTGCTCTCTTTGTAGGCCATTTTCAGCTTTGCTTCTTGTTGCATTATTGATTGCTCTACTCGGCTCAGAAGATGAGATATCTGAAACAAAATTCAGAATTTACTGGCTTTCAACAGTATTTCATCACAGTCTCTTTTGGAACTTTTTAGTAACAGTAGAGGAGATCCTAAAGATGGGCCGTTTTTATCAACATTTCAAAAATTACTGAATTTGCGCATTTTACTTTATCATGACACACATACTATCCCACAAGATGAAAGTACTGACATTGCGAAGTGTAATTTTTCAGCCATAAATATGTGAACAGTCTTGCCTTGAAAGTGTCTGCCTGTTCCCCCCCCCCACCTTGAGACTGCTTGGTTTACATGATCCATACATCTCCATGCTGCTACATAAATAAACAAATGGCAATGCACTCCACCAATACTGAGTGATACTCTTCTTCACTTCATGTATAATGGATGTTGTAATTGTAAAAGGAGTGGATTTAAATGGGGATAGGTCATTACTGGCAGAAAACGTTTCTCACCAAAACAATCATCCCAGTTTTACAAAATGAACCTTGCAAAACAGAACAGTATATGACAATAAGCTCCTAGCATGCTGGCATGCTAATACACTACACTGTTGCTTCTGAGAAAGGCAAAGTGGACTTTAACTATTTACCTACTGCAAAATGAAGATGTCAAATACTTTTGTTGCCCAAGAAAATGGGAAGGTCGTAAGATGGAAATATGAAGACTCCTTTTCCTTAATGTCGTAAGTCTCTGTATCTAGTGCTCGCTTCCATTCTCATACCCAATGGAAGAGAAACCTGATGGACAGATTAATGGATTCACAGAACCCCAAACCAGTTTTGTTTTGCAGACCTTCAAAAATTGTGTTCAAAAACATATAAAATCATCCTGGGAATGCCAAAACATACAGGAAAAGACACTAATGCTTGCCTTGTTGTGTTAGTTTTGTAGAGCATCCACGACATGTTCACATTCCAACCTCAAGAAGCTATTCATGCCTGTCATCACTGGCTTTTGTTCATTCCTGAAGCCCTTTCAGGTGCCTTTATATATTAGCCCCTTGTATACAGGATGCTAAAGGCAGCAAATTAAGGACCCTTTTTTCAGTTAGACCAGCACAGTAATGCAGCTAGGTACCAAGATTCAATTTAATAAGGACTGTGAGCAGATACACCTCTCCACTTGTAAATCTGTGACCTCCCAGGATAATAATTAACAGTAATGAAGTCTGTATGAATTAGACTGTAACTCTTACCCATACGTGGTTTGTTTTGGTCTAAATACCATACCTGTATTTCTGCCTCTTTGATTTTAGATTCTAAGATCAGCTTGGAAGTGTGTTGGTCTTTACTTAGGCTCTGAAGTCTTTCATACGTAATTTTATGCTCTGCAGACAGTCTGGCTAATCCAGCATCACACCTGTTGGAATAAGTAAATACCAAAGCAACAGCTGAATAGAATTTTAGACTGGGCATTTCTATGAAATTGCTGTCTGTCTAGCAAAGCAATGTCTTATGAGATTGTAAGAATGGGGATCTATCTCATAGTGTTCATCAAACTGCTCCCAAATGGGACTAGAAGTCAGATAGTCTGCCACATACATTTCCTATCTTCTTGTTGCTGACAAAATATGTGTAGACTGTGTTGCTATCAATTAGGGAAACCACATTAGAAATGCAAAGATGCATGCTTTTTTTTTGGTTTTTTTTTTTTTTTTTTCTTTTGTCATATTCCCAAAGGCATCTGTTAAGGTGTGTATGGTTTCACCTACATGATTAGAAGCCTAAATAATCGAGGAACATTTTTTCATTATTGTAGCTGTGTTCCTCTGAGGCTCACATAGTTATTTTTATTTGTGAAATAGTAGTATACAATTAATATGTGCAGCAAACAATCTGGGGCAAATTTTACAGTTATTAGTATTTATTTAGTTTAAAATGTCATTGAAAGCACTGCCAATTTTGTTTCACTAAAGACTGTAAAATGCAGTCCTGGAACATAATAATTACTGTTTCCTTTCTTCACATTGGAACATTTATTGGTGCTGTAACACTTTCAGGATAAATGTGCTATAGGATATGTGCATTTTCTACAACATTTCAAAAATACTTTGGTCAAATGGATTTCATCGACAGTAATACAATAAGGACTTTAACTGAGCTGTAAAAATATAAGTACTGTAATTTTAGGAGTAAAACCTCTGTGAGGTATGAGTCATATATATTTTTTTGCTAAGGGAAATTTGTGATCAGCACTGTTACCAGATTTCACCTGTGAAATTGATAGAGAATGGACAGCAGTTACAACACGTTTTAACCTCTTTAATCACACTTCAGTTTGAAGGCTTTCCTTTCAACATGCGTTTTTGTCACCTCGGTTACAGTAACTACCATTATCATTGAACAGGAAGGGAAAGTTACAGATAAAATGACAAACAGAGCCTCTGCTTAGTAGTACAGTAAAATTTCAATATAAGACTCATTAGTAATGCAAAATAGCATATGGAAATTATTAAAATTGTGGAAATAATTTACAGTTTATCAGTTCAGCATTGTGAGACCAATTAGTAATGCCTGTAGGAAGGCCAACTAAGGTTCACATAGAAATGCACCATATTTGTAGGTCTTAACAATCAGGAAGTATTTTTAGAAAGATGAGAGGAGCAATATCTCTCTGTGGTATTAGAATCTGAGAGAATCAGAGGACTGAAGTCATCTTTCATCTAGTCATCCAAAACCTACAGGTGATAAATGGTAGAGAACAGCTTAGCCAGTTCTTCTGCCAGTTCCCTCAGCACCCTAGGATGAATCCCATCTGGACCCATTGACTTGTTGGGATCTAAGTGACACAGCAGGTCACCAACTACTTCCTCCTGGATTACAGCAGGGGTATTCTGCTCCCCATCCCCACCTACCAACTCAGGAGCCCAGTTGCCCTGTGGATAGACAGTCTTTTTGTTAAAGAACGAGGCAAAGAAGGTGTTAAGTACCTCAGCCTTTTCCTTGTCTACCATTAACATGTTCCCCCCCTCATCCAATAAAGAGTGGAGATTTTCCTTGACCCTCCTTCTGTTATTAATGTATTTATACAGGCACTTTTTATTGTCCTTAACAGATGTGGACAGATTAAGTTCTAACTGAGCTTTTGCATCTCTAATTCTTTTTCTACCTGACCTTACAATATCCTTAGATGCTTCCTGATTCACCTGCCCCTTTTTCCCAAGTTGATACACTCTTCTTTTTTCTTCTTTTTTCCCTTGACTTCTTGCAAAAACTCCCTGCTCAACCAGCCTGATCTTCTTCCCCAACAGCTCATTTTCCAGCACATAGGGATACCCTGCTCCTGAGCCTTCATAACTTCATTCTTGAAGTAAGCCCAGCCTTCCTGGGCCCCTTTATTTTTGAGGGCTGCTTCCCAAGGGACTTATCACACAATTTCCAACTCCTAGTAAGCAACAGCAGTAGTTATTTTTCTGGCATACTGAGGATATTTTTGTATTCAATCCCTAAAAACCAAAACAGAATGGTTGTTCTATTCAGTATTACCAGGGACCAGATAAAGCCTAGAACTACTTCAATACTCTGCAATAGGATATATAAATATGTTATAATGCTACATACAGATTTTGAATGTTGCTGATTTATTATAACAGGAGGTGTTTCAATTAAAATACCAGTGTTTCAGTGAAAAACAAGTAGCTGAAGAACACATAGTGAAAAATAAGTTGATAGATTCAGGGAATCCATGGGGCTAGAACAGCAGAGCTGGTAGATTCTGAATAGCCTGGATCAGGGAGCCCAGGTCAGTCCTCATTGTGTGCACCACATCTCCTACACAGCCAGTAGCCAGGGCGCAGCAGACTTATTGTACTTGTGAAGTTCATAAATGCAGTGCGTCCCAGATGCATGTCTCATTTTCTGTGCAGTGTAGGAAAATCTGCCTACATGTAATGAGTACAGGGTGTCTGAAATGAATCAGATCTATAATGTATATGGGGAAGAAAAAAAAAAAATCTATATATGCAAAGTAGGCCCAATTTGGACATGCATAGTTGTCATTCCTCTGGATGTTTCAGCTATCAAGAAGCTTCTAGAGACCGTTACTGCTATGGTTCTGACCAGGCTGCTGTATTTAAATTTTCCAGACAGGCCACAAGCTATTCTGTAAATAAATTATAAGGCACTACTCATGAGTTTTATGATCTACTGTCACTAGAAATAGAATTTATAAATCCATGTTTTATAAAATTGCCAACATCAGGGACAGGGGGTTGTAGTGACGGATCTATTGGCATCTATCTAATTTTCTGATGAGTGTGTCATTGAATTTATCAGAGGAAATATTTTTCTTAAAGGTGGTAACAATGCTATTTCTTAAGAAAACGTACAGTATTATTCATGGTGAACACTGCTTAATGCTTAATGAATTCATCAATAAATTATGCTTAATAAGAAACGGCCCAGAGACATCAGCTATAATGTGTATTCAGTCTTTTGCTAGGGGTATTAGTTGAATCTGTGATGCATGTGAGGTCAACTGTGAGGTCTGTCCCAATCTTCTCCAGAGCTGTGAGTAGTGTGATTTTGGAGCTGTGCTTCAGAATTGCATGTGCACATAGGTATCCCTGTTCTCATCATTAAAAGCAGCAGCTCTTGAGAAATCATGAGACAGTTGTTTGATGATATATTGACATGTTACAGAACAGTTGGTGTTAGGAAATAAACACCAGTCTCTACAATACTGAAGTTGAATAGGATATTTAGTATGCATGTAATTACTAGAACCGAAATTTGGCCAGGATCCTGAGATTGATACTAAAATTATTACAGGACCAAAAGTCTGAGGCTTAGGTAATTTACTGTCACGCAGCACATATAAACTGATTCACATTGGTTGTCCATCTGCACACTTTTAGCCTAGAGCAAACATGATGTACTTGGAGTTAAATTAGGCTACTGTCACTACAGCCAGAGCCATACGTAGTACCTTGCCTGTGGCTGAGAGCTGATGCGCAGTAAGGTGGTAACCCACAGTAACTTGATCACATGTCTAAGGTTTCACTCTTTGAACTCATCTGAAAGCTAGCAGGACTATATGTAAAAGTAAAATTACATTAGGTGAGGTCAGCTTATTTTATATAAGGGACATTGGCTAAAGTAATCAGAAAGTGTTAATCTCGGGGAAAGTTCCCGGTATCTGTATAGCGCCCAGAGCATAACAAACTGTCATTTTGACCATGATCTCCAGATAGCACTATAATCGTTATTCACAGGAACAATAATTTTCAAAGTAGAATAAGTCTGTAAATAAAGGCAAATAGCTTTCATATCATGCTTTAATGATTTCTGATAAAAGGAAGCTTATTTTCTTCCTCATTTGAAGAATATTGTTATTCAGAGAGTATAATGCTGAATAGAAGGGAACAGTTAAAAGGCAGTAAACTGATTCTTTTATGGTAATGAATGCAAATATCCAGCACTCATTTCACAGTCTGACATAAGGCAGATTTGTATAATCTCATACAATTATCAAATAAATTGCAGCATGGGTACAGTACAAGGGTGTTGACCTACGGAAATTAAAGGAAGAAATCCTGCCACAGACTGCTAGTCTGCCTTTGATGCCCACACCAAGTAATCAGGACAGGCATGGGCCCCGTTGTAAAGCTTATGCTGGCTTGTGTATATTCACTGGAGTTCTGTTATTGAAAGCAAAGGCACTATATTTTGCTTCACAAGGTGTAGCTATGTTGCTTCAAACAGGGACTTCTCTCAGGATGTAGTATGTTCTCAAAGTGGACTCTGTATAAAGAAGCAGAAAGATCTAAGCATGTAAATTTGTCAGAGACTTCTCAGTGGGATAGATAAATATGTGTGTATAGTTTTCAATGAATTTTCTGATTTGATAAAATAAACTTGTCTAGTAAAGGATACTTCATAAGTTAAAAGAGAGAAAGTAAAACCTCTCTAAATCTTTACAATCTGAGCTATGAAAGTTACAGTGGAAACTTGCAACAATCAAGTAACTAATGAGAAAGATTTAGTTTGAGGAAAATCCCTCCTTGATTATTTTTGTAAACTGTTGAAGGTTATCACTGAATCAGTTGAAGCACAAAAAAGAAAAATTATCTGTACAATATAGACAACCAGTCAAATTATACTTGGAGTAATTCCACCAAAGTTATTAGCCAAGCTACTTTAGGCCAAATTAGACACTTTGTTCAACTTTAAAGACACTTAAGCAAATGCTGTTGTACTGGGGTTTGTAAATGTGTCATTGATGGCACAACATGAAGTCGGTGTAGTTGCACAATTGCAACCTGGAGTTTCAAGCAGCCTGTAAAACCTCTATTATTTTCTAGTTTTCTGTTCCTTACGTGTCAGCTACCTGTAGTTTTTAATACAACTAACCAATAACTGAATGCATGGATCTTTACTTCTAAGATGCGTGCAAAAATGTACAACTATTCTGTCCTTTACAAGAGCAAATTGTTCCATGCTGTCTTTATAATTGTCCTAATTGATTTGTTTCAAAGATAGACCAGTCTAACCATATTATCATTTTAAGCTGAACCAAGTCCAAATTCCTGAGGAATGTGAGGTAATTTATTAAAAACTAATTTCAGGAATTTAATGAATTAAGGATGACATTGTTAAACTTCATACATAATTCTGGAATGTAAAGGATTATTATTAATTTTCTTGAAAAGATCAAGCAAAATTATCCTGGGAATTTTGCCAAAGTTGAATTGATCCCATTATCATTAACATTCATACTTCAAGATTTAAACAACATTAGCTAGTCTCCAAAATACACTTCCGTGTTCACTTTTACCTTGCAACTCTTCCCCGAAGATCTCCTAAACCAGAAAGCTGCCGCATTTCCAGACTTTTCAGGGTAGAATTTGTTCCATAGCTGAGATTGTCTCTGACACGTATCTGTTCCTGCAGCATCTACAAAGCATTCATATGCAAATATAAAATCAGTATGTCACTTTTAATGTACACTTAAAATGTCACTCATTATTTCTCAGTATTTCAGTAACATCAGATACCATTTTATTATTACATTATTAAAAGCTTTGTCTTGTACTAAACCAGAAGCCTTTTAGGTAATTTCTTATTTCTTATTCTTAGTGTCCAATCTGCACATAAATACCATACTATGTATAAAGTATAACTTGACAATGGAATGGAGACTTAAATATCAATCTTCACCCTTTTGTTTTCCTCACCAAAGCCCTGTTGCTCATTGCAGCAGAGGTCAGACGTGAAGTCACATGTCTGCGTATGATAAGGTCATAAAAATGAGCAGTTGGGTTTGACTACTTGGTGTCGTCAGTAAATCGGAAGTGAAAGAAAGTTTATTATAGAGCTAAGGCATTTCCTGGTGTTTATACAGCACAGCCTTTGGACTGAAGTTGAGCTGGGTATTAGCGTCACATCAGTTCATTTTTTCAAGGTTTTCCAGTGTAGCTTTTGAAAGCAAGCTTATTAGTACTACAGCGGTTTCTGTGTTTACATGCTAATATCCTGTGCTATTTTCATAGCCGCTGTAATTTGCAAACAGTTTTTCAAGTTATAAAAACAATTTATAAGCTTATGGGATCTTCAGACCTTGTCTGACCTTTACTTATCCTGTGGTAAACTTTATTAGATTATAAGGAATAAGTAGCTGAAATGTCATTAGTCCTGTGAAAAATTCCTAACATACCTCAATGTCCCGATTAAGCTGCCTCACTATTGCCGTTATGTTTCGGATATGTTCTTCCAAGAGTTGCCTAGCCAACCGGTCACCCCCCCCTTTGTTCTGCATTCTGTGCAGAGTGGAAACAATGTCCTCCTTAATGCGAAAAGCGTGTTCCACAAGAGCCGCTGTTGTTTTCTCATGGCTTAGGATTCTGTCTTCCAGCTGATCCACCAGGCTTGCAGATGCCAGTGGGACCGCTGTCAATGCTTGGCTATGCAGCGGTATGTTTCGAACCCGTCTAGTGAAGAAGAATATCCAGAGATTGTTAAGTTCACGCATAAAACTCTGCAATGTCTTTCTACTGGAGACAGTGTGATGCTATCTTAGTAGCAGTTCTAGGGAAAAGCACCAAAATACTTGCAGAGAGAGGGCCCACTGCTACAAATAAGTGGGTGCTGTGTTGGCTACTCCATGCGTCTTGTACAAAGGCAAGTCATGCTCTTTAAAGAAGCTTACTAAAGCACAGGATCTTAAGAAAAGGATATTAGCATTATAAAAGTAGTTACAATTTGTAACTATAAATTGATTAAGAATTCAAATTCAAAACCCTTTTATTGAGTTTCAAAAGTAATTTGTCTTTACAGTTTTCAGGCTTAATCAAAGCAGTAACTGTATAAGATAGAGCAAATTAAATGACAGCAATCCAAGATGAAAAATTAGTATCTCATGTCTGTTCCTTTTCTCAGTATCTATAGCTACCCTGTAATACCATACAGAAGTTTGTTCCCCCATGAACTGGACAGGAGCACATGTACGTGTGGAAACTGAGGTGATACCAAAATTATTACAGGCTTCTCATGGTCTTAGAAGTCAAATTTCCCCCCCAAATAGCTTACATATGGGTACCTTGGATAGTTGTCTAGACTTTCAAGACAGCTCTGCACTCTGTAGCTTCCACAGAAAGCAATGCAGGTTATGGGTGCTCAAAGTACAAACAGGCTGCTAATGCATGCAATCTTTTTCTGCTGCTATATTCTGTAAAGAAAATTTCCAGAAGCATAGGTGGAAGATACAAGTTCAATCCCACTTTGAAAGAGGAGATGTTTTTCTTGGAACTCTGATATTTACTGTGTATTCTCGATGATGTTTTCTTTTTATGAGCCAGACTAACAGTTTCCTCTCACCATGATGACACTGATAGAAATGTATAAGGACTCCAACAATGGTCGCCTCTGGCTCTTAGTTTTCACACTTATTCCATGCTATTAGAAGACTGGCTTGGAATCAGTTGCAGTTTAAGCTGTTTCTTTGGGAAAGGGTTAAGTAAAAGCTGAATAAGGAATCGTGATGTGGGCCATGCTTTGAATAAGTCTACAGTATTTCATTTTGCTTTGCATACTAATGCTAAAGCCCCAAGTCACAGTATCACTATATATAGGGAACTGAGACACACATCATACTCTGCAATATGAAAAAATCATTTTTTTACATTCCAAACTGTACCTTTCAGAAGGGGCAAGAGTTGGGAAGATTGGGCTTCGCTGGGCCATTTTCTGGTCAATAATTTATGTCTGTTGAAAAAGTACACATTGAATTATTTAATAGTTTATATTTGGCACTGAAATGACTTAATGCTTCTGCTTTAAGTGAACCTTGAAGTTTTTGCTGACAGCTCTGATCTTAGAGTTCAGAATTGCTTATGGCATAAATGCAAATAAAAATTGATACAAAAGAATGAAAACTAAAAACTGCTAAAAAGCTTTTTATAGTGAAAATGATACTCTTGAAAAGGCAAGTTTGACAGCTTTGAAACTGAAATCTGTTGTAGACCCACAGAACTGGTTTGGCAGGACAGAGGCAAACAAACTTCTTGTTCCCAGTCTGCCTACTGGTCTCAGACATCATTGATCAATCAATAAAAAAGTTAAATCTACAGGATGAGCATAAAGTTTAAGAAAGTATTGGCTAGAGAATGAAATAAAAATATATCAGCAGATTAACAATAGATTATTGGAGTAAATTTTTTTCAGGTAAAAGTATTGGCAGTCAGAAAACTAAATAAAATGTGCTAGACATCAGCATAGTTCAGGAAAACTGAATCTTTAATTAATTTCTATTCACATCTAAATGACCGGTCTTTATGTTGTAAGTAAATTCTTCTATTTTTAATTTTTAGACACGTCCAGCCAGACTGTGACAGACATTGCAGAAGGGTAGGTCTGTTAAATAGCTTCAGAAAGACATTTTGGATGTGTTACTGTGAGACCAGTACCTGGCTCAGTAGCCTTGTCTGCTGACAAATTATTGAAAGAGATGGAAGCCTCAGTCAAATCTAACTATTCTACATTATATAAAACAAACAAACATTTTGAACTACAAATAGAATGAACACGGACTAAGTCTGAATTCCTTGGGAACCTAAGAACCTCACTGAAAACTAAAGGCTGATGTATGAAAAGAATTTTGCAATTGCTGATGAAATCTGGTGCTCTATGCTGTACAAACAGAAAGAGAAAAATAGGGTTATTGAAACAAAATAGTCAAATACCGATTGTAGAGAAGTGAAAGGACTACCCTCAGAGATCTCAAAATGCAAAGCATGTTTGTGCTTTAGAAACATATGAAAGCACTGCCTAAAAGCAGAGAGCAAACATTGTCACAGTATGTGTGTTCTATTTATAGCATAGTGCTTCAGAAACTACAAATTAGAAAAAAAAAATACTTTTAAGAGAAGCTGGGTTGCTGAGCAGCAATGACACTAGACTAGAATTTAGAAGATCTGATTTTAAGCTCTTGCTCAGTCTCTGATCCTGATGACTTTGGACAAGTTATTTCCATGTCTAATGGCTCAGTTTCCCTCTATGGAAGGCAGAGATAATGATACCTACTTACTTAAGTTCTTACATGCCTATAAGTAAAAAGCATGGTATAAGAGATGGGTATCATTGTGATGACTTTGCAGTCAAAATCCTGCACAGACACTGAATGTCTAGTCCTGCAATTGCTTCCTTACACTCAGTTTCCCAGTTTGTTTGTTTAACAATGCCACTGCTCTGCAGGGCATCTCTCATAGCTGTACCACAAGGTTATACAGTAACTGGGCACCCAGTTCTCAGTAGATCTGAGCTCTTAGTCCTCTGGACCACAACACATTTTAATGCTCTTGATTCAGTGAAGAATTTAAACACTATTTAACTACACACACAGGAATATCCCGTTGATTTAAGAAGAGTTATGTGTATCACAGCAACAAAGCACTGGACACTGCCTAGAAAAATGAAGAACAAGTCTGTATATCTAGCAGTATCTTAGTGAAATATACCCTATAAAAAACAGCCAAACAAGCAAACAATATCTCAATTTAAGTTTTAATCTTATGGCCTTCAGTATCCATTTATTATCAACTGAAAAAAAAAGTTTGCAGCAGAATAAGCATAGGATAGGTTGAAGTTTTTACTTTTTCTGTCAGACTACCATTAGACATGCAGCTAAAGGTAAATGTCTAGACAAATTGTGCTTGTGAAACAAAAGCTACGCAGATGGACTTCTCATTCATTTGTTATTGCTAACTTCAGCACATCACTCGGTGCACAGTTAAATATCTAATCATCAGTTATCGTACTTCTTGATCTGATCTAACATCCAGACAGGTTGTGTTAAGATCTTGTCCAGCAGTTGCACAAAACTTTTCTGCACTTTAGAGCTATTTGCAGTAAACAGTAACAGATGGGGGTCAAATAATGACAAATTCCCTCTCTATAAGTGTGTGTTGTACCAAATTAGGCTAATAAATATAAAATAATAGAAAAAATAAGGTGTTCTGATGAGGATTGTAATATCAGATCGCTCCAGTTTTCATAGCAGTAAGCAGGGATCAACTTACATACTAGTTGAAATACTGGCTTCAGGTTCCTTTTTTTTTTTTATGTTGTCACCTTCTTGATACTGCTATAACAATTTAAATCTTCTTATATTAACCTAGTAGATTTTGGTTGACTGATTTAATTTACTGAAAATTACAAATATACATTACAGGGATGAGATAAAGGTTTTTCCCAGTTGTAATTGGTATTCCTGATTTCCAAAAATAACAGTTCGCTTGACACGTAAGGCAGCTTTTCTGTACGAACATGGTGTGGTACTTCATCATTTCTTGAAGTCACTGACATTAGACATGTAATAAAAGCTTGGAAAAAAAATCATAAATGGGACATGCTGAAAAAACACTTCTAGCGATGCAAAGTTCCCTCCCTGCTATCTGTACTGTGGCATACCTTCCCCGCTTCAGCAGGCTGCCTTGCATGTTTATTTTCTGCGGGTTCTCCATTTCTCCTGTTTTGGAGGGTAATCACACCTGTAGTGTTCATTTCTCCATCTTCTGTTATATCCTATGTCTAATACTTGCTGTAATGTCTGTGCACCTTACAGTGTTTTTCACATGAATTCTCACAATACGCCTGTTGGATAGGAAAGCATTATTATCCCTGAAGATATTATTTTCCTCGTGTTGCTGGTAGGGAAGCGGAGCACGGGGGGACTATGTGACTTGCCACAAGTCACACGGGAATCAAAGCAGACTGAAATACCTGCCTAGGCAAACACTTTAATCACTCCTTTCTTCTTAAAATAGAATCCGCTGTACAGGGAGCACATGACAGCACCAGCCCAGGAGCCGCAAGCTCCTAGTCTTACTCTGAAGCACTTTGGGGCAGCATTTTGGAGTAAGTGAAAAAGTCCCTGTGTCGCAACTCGGCAAGAAAGAAAGGTCAGAACCCGATCATATCAGCGAGTCACATGAAACAGACCCTCGCGAAACCCTTCTGCGCTGCCGTGACGGGGTGCGAACGTGTACGCGGTGTGCGGCGGAGCGCCGGGAGGCGGCTCCCTACGGGGAGAGGGGTAACCGTGGTTGGAGCCCAGGCCAGGGGTCCTCCCGAGAAACAGGGCTGATAGCTCCGCTGCTCGAGGGTGCTCATCCAGCTGCGCGGCGTTCGGGTCCGAGCGGGAGTCCGCGCCTCTGCCACGCCGCGCGTGTGCACCGGCTCCGCCTGCGCTCTGCCTCGCTCGCGGCTCTGCCACGCAGGCAGGCCCGGGACCCCGGACCCCGGAGGGAGGGACCGCAGCGCTCCGTCGTGGAAGGGTCATCGGCAAACGCGGCGATGGTCGTGGAAACACGGGCTATGCAAGGGCTGACAGGACAGCACAGCGCGGACGCCACTGTACGGCCATGCAACACGGAGGGAGGAGTCGGGACAGACTGTCCGGCGGGCGCAGGGCGCTGCGCTCACTCACCAGTGCTGGCTCAGGGCAGGACCGGGCTGCCCGGCTCTCCCTGCATCCCGGCGGCCGCCGGCAGAGCAGCCCCTCGCGAAGCGTCGTGGCCGCCTCTACGCAGCCGGGGTGTCCGTGCGTCCGTCCGTCCGTCCGCCTGCCCGTCCACCCTCCGTGCGACGGCCCTTTGCCCGCCCGGCCGGCTGCGCGGAGCGGAGCGGCGCCGCCGCCGCAGGCCGGGCTGCGGGAGCGGTTGCGGTTGCCAGGACGCCGTCACCATGGGAACGCGCTCGGCGGGGGACAGCGCCGCGCCGGCAGCTTGGGGGGTGGGGGTGGCGGGCGGCGAATGTTCCAGCCGACAGGACAAACCCCTTTCCATCTTCGCTTCCTCCCGGGTGTTCCCTAGCAGTGCCCGCGCCGGGGGGAGGAGTGAGGGGAAAGACCCCGCAAATAACCAGCGGCCTTCCCTGCGGCGCGGGGGTGAGCCTGGGGACGCGGAGCAGGGGCCATGCCTGCGGCTCCCGTGCCAGCCAACGCCGGCCTCCGGGAAGTTTGGTGCTGGCAAAACAACAGTTACTCTGAATTTCTAATGCTGAAAAAGAGCTGAGAGTGTGACTGAGAGTATGGATTTTTCCAGAGCATGTAACAAATCCTGGCAGAACATAAAGTTGTTAAAATCAATGGTAAATAATAGTTTTGTTTGTAAGATTTCTGGATTATATTTTCAAACAAGATCTAACGCGTAGCTTCAGTAGGACTTTATATATCACAGAAAAGATGTTTGCACAGCAGAGGCGTATAAGCTAAGAGAAATTATTACTGGAAAAACAAAGTCCATAGAGGGTGTGTCTGCCTTCACTTTTGTTTCCTGCTTGTCTCATTCTTTGGACTTCAGTACAACCACCTTGGGTAAACAAAGGCTAAGTAAAATTTGAGACAAACTTAGTGCATCAGTTCACTCCAAAATAGCAGACTGTCTCTAATTTTGGTCAACATACACAGAACACCCCAGACTGTTGTATAGGCAAAACCATTGCAGGACTGAGGATCTGGCACTTGCAAAGGATTAAAGTGTTACAGTGTGCACATGCAATTGTAAAAAGCAAGGCAGGGTCTGGATCCACGCTCTGATTGACCTATTTATTTTAAAGTAATTCTTACTTCAAAGGATTTGGCCAGAAAGAAAACATACCACAGGTGCTTTAAAAATGGGATAGTAACCAACCGAGAGTCACGGGATTGTGGGATAATTCTTGTTAGAATGTACCTCAAGAGGGCACTCGGTCAACCTCCTGCTCCAAGCAAAGTCATTGATGAGGACAGATGCAGCTGTTAGGGGTCTGTCCAGACCATTCTTGAAAACCTCCAAGGACAGAGACTGCCCAACCTTTCTGGCCACCATGGGAGCAGGTGGATTGGCTGTGGGGAGAAGAACATTTTCTTTATATATAGTCTGAACTTCTCTTGTTTGCATTTATGTTGTTTTCTCACTGCAAATAGTCCAGCTTTGACATCTTGATTACTTCCTCACAGGTACTGGGGATCCTGTTAGGTTCCCCAAAGTCTGTTTTTATCAGGCTGAGCAGCCCTGCACTCCCAGCCTCTCCTCAGGGTCCTGGGCTCCAACCCCCAACCATCTCACTGCTGAGCTTGCTCTGGTTTATTAATGTACACAGCTGTATGACCCAGCAAATATCTAGACTATCTTCACGCACCTATGTAGTTTTTGTTAACCTGTCTACTGATTTTTCTAGCTAAAGGACTGATCAGATACTCAGTGTTTTCTTGAGTATCTGTCTGCAGGAGTAGGGCTTAAAAGCAAATTGATTAATTTAAAAACATGTCAACATTTGTACCTCTTAATGAAGTCTTGAAATTAATTAAGGTACCTCCATACTAGCTCTCAGTCCACTTTCTCCCTCTAGCCCTTGTCTGGCAACAGTGTTCATCATGGTGGGAGCCAAGAGGTGGGGAGGTAAATTCTGATCTGTTCTTACATTCTTCCCTGGACATCCATACCAGATTCTGTCCAGCAAAGGGTAATGAGGTGGATGATCTTTTGTTTCACCCACATGGATGTTCTTTTCATCTTGTGTTATCAGAGATCATTATTTTTATACTTTTATCACTTCTTTGACGTTTCTAACTAAACAGTGCTAAAGTGTTGTATTTTATATAATTACATCTTCAGCATAATTGATAATGAACACATAGATTTATTCTCTAAAAGGCAAATTCGGATCACTTTGCTTATTAAGGCACAACATCAGCAATAATGTTAAGATAGTCTGGAGTGTTCAACTGTCTCATTCACAAATGGACCCTCATTTAAAATAATTATAGAATTGCAGAATGGAGCACTTTAGACTGGAAGGGACATCAGAAGAGAATCTGGTCCAACTCACTCCTCAAAGCAGGACTAATGTTGATGTCAGATCAGGTTGCTCATCATAACATAAAGTTTTGATCTTAAAAAAAATCTTCCTCTGAGAAAAAACATACAATTCTTGTACTTTTATTGATGTGAACCTACATAGCTGAACTGCAGGTACTCATAGGAATGCAGGAGGCAAAAATCCTCTGTTACCAAGTCCTTGTGGACTTCTGCCATATTTGTACCAGCCTTGCAAATAACATTATTCATAAATTTTGGCTTGCAACTGGAAAAAAATTCCATGCCATGAATTCTGAGTATCTCTTACATCTGAGGCTTCACTTAATCAGATCCAGATCCAGTCTTTAGCAACATGCTGATTTTCCTCAAAAAACCCCAAGAAACCAGTGGGTGAAAAAGGGCTATTGACTTTGTTATTGTACTTTTAACTCTACTGGTATTTCAGATGGACATGTTGAACATGTTAATAAGCATGTTTTCTGAACAGGTATGCCTCTAATTTAAGGCCAGCAAAAAAGAGGAAGGAAGGAAGATACCGTGTTAGGCACAGAGAAAGGGAATGAAAGCAAGCTAGAATGATTATCCTGATTTCCAACATGGAAACCTGTCCTAACCATTGAGTGATTGCATCACATTTTAAGTCATAAACTTGTGCCTTTGTTTTATACATGCCATTTTGTTTCTTCCTGCATTTCACCAGAAGAAAATTGGTGAATCCATTTTTTATTTCTCTGAGTAGAATTCTACATTCACCAAGTGTAACTGGAGGCAGAACATTACCATCTGTATTTTAGCAGAAAATGTTAAGATTATGAAGTGTCTGTTTATTCTTTGGGAAGCAGATACAGGAAAAAAAAATGCATTGAATTTTTAAAGTTTCCTTAATTTTAAATAATTTGTTTTTCTATGGCACAAATTGTTCATTTTTCTAAGAAATACCAGGTGGTGTGGTTTTCTAACTAGAAGTATGATGTCTTGTTAAGGGTATTAAGCCTTATTTTAGTGGCTTTCTGTCATTAACTAAATTATTAATTAAACTATTCTGACAAACAGAAGACAAATATGTGGCTTATAAAACTCATTCTAAATGTATTTTGTAAGTAAGAACAAAGCAGTAATGCCTTTTTTTTTTCTTTACTGACATTTTTTACCAATTAGAAAGCAGTCAAGACAGTGCCTATGTCATTACAATTTCTAGTCTTTTCCAGATTCACTGACTTCTTGTAAAAGATTATTTCTGAAGCCACGGTAATACTTTTAGAAGGGAAGGCAAGGGAAGGTTGTGTTCTGTAGTGTTCCCAGAAGTAAGGCCCATGTTCTTTTTTCAGATGGTTTAGTCTTTATACATATCAGCATCAGCCTGGTTCCTTTTTGGTGCTGGCACAGGGTGAGTTACCAGTCACCCCATGGGGTAACAACTTCTGTCTTGTGGCACTGCCCAGTGGGGTGTGGGCTTCAAATCAGGTGACTGCAGAGAGGCTGTAGTCCCTCTGGTCAGTGCTGAGCCTGTTCCCACCTCTGCTCTGAAACGAACCGTGAATACTACGGCAGTAAGCACTGAAGTGACGCTTGTCCTTAAATGTTTTCCTGAAGTTTAGCACCAGTGGTCAATATCAGGAGGATAAAGTGCTGCAACTGCTTGCAGCCAGTAAACATTCTCAAAATAATTCTTGATGTTAGCGCTTCTATGCATGAGCTGGTAGGTGTTACTAGCCAAACATAACACTGTACACACACCGAAAAAAATGATGAAAGTTCTTGATGCACGGAATTTTTAAAAAATCTTTTCAAGTTAGGTCTTTTAAAGGTAACCTGGCCATATGAATTTTATGACAGAAATGTCACCACTTCTAAGTTTTGTGCATCATTTAAAAGCACAGAGATTCCTTTTTACTCTTCTGCAGCTCCTCCAGATGAAGATGTGCCTTCTGCCTTTCTCAGAGATGACTATTATACATTATTGGCTGGAGGAGCCCAGGCATCTAACAGGCACACCACCACAGACATCAGGAAGGGAAATGCCTTCCCCTGGTTCTGAGCATGGATGTTGAATAAGTATCATTCACTTAATATAGTCAGCTTGGGAATTAGATGTTTATCATTAAAATAAGCAGAATTAAATGGCTATGTTTAAAAGCATGAAAAGAGTTCATTATGAATTAGACTGTGCTTGGTACACTCAGTGCTCAGCAAAAGTTTGTGCAGATTCAGAGTGGTGGTGACTTGGGCCCTAAAATTTTTTTTGAAAGTCATCTACTAGTCTGTGTAGAGCAGATGGACCCCAGCAGCATGTGTAAAATGCAGTGAACTGAAGACTTGTTTCTCAATTAGCTATCCAGTGTGAATGCACTGTTTTACTCTTCTTTCACAACCTAGTTTCTCCACTTCTTTCATAACTTGTTATAAAGGTGTTGATATGTATGTAAGCACACACACACGCGAATATGTATGTCTTAAAAAGAACCTACACATTAATAAAGAACCATATCCTCAGCAAACAGAGAAAACCTAGAAAACCTATATAGATTATTTTATTGTCTCTACATACACTCTCTGGTTTGTTACAGGTTTTTCTCAACACTTTTTATCACAGTCTCATAAATTTATGTAACATTTCCATGTTCAAATAAATATTAGTCAATTTTTTGCTATAATAGCTATTGCAGCTCATAGTTACTATCCAGATACCATCTCAGTGAAAATACTTGTATCAGCGTCAGTTAACATCCACGTGATGCACTATGGCAATCCCGAACTTCACACGATCATTAATCATACAGTGTAAACCCAGCTGAGCTGAGGAGGTGTTTTGGTGTTCTTCAAAACCAAGGATGAAGCCTGCCCAAGGGGCTGCTTTGTTTCATGCAAACCACCAAAGTCTGTGGGACCGAAGAGGGGGCCAGATAAATAGTTTTCAGTTTTGTCCCATTTCTGTATGGAGTGCATCAAGGGGGTTTGAATTTCGTCAGCCATGTTTAATGTTTGCAAACCGGCAGCTTGACCCTGCAGCCAGATCCATTAGGACAAATCTACGTACCTGTGCTGAGCGGCACTGCCCTGAGCTGCATGGACAGGTCTGGCTGTAGAACCAGCCCCTGCCTCGGAGCAGCCAGAGCACTGCTCTCCTCCCAGGAGTCGGAAGCGAATCCGCTTGTGTCTAATCTCTAAATTAGTTTGGGAGCCAGTCTTTGTTTATACAAACAAACAATATAGTTGCATAAGTATATTCTGTATAAACTACTCCCTATTTTCTGCAATAACTGCACTTTTTTGAAAATCAGGGAGAAGCTAAACCCCAGTAATATCTAATGATGAAAACCAGGAACTATACCTGGTGAGAGTGCTTTTCAAGGTAGCTCGGGAGCGATATTGACATGTGAGTTGGGGTCTGGCTGTTGTTTTGATTGTTAGATGACCGTGTTTCTATTTTATTTATATTCTAGCTACGAAATCCACTGAAGTCAGCGACAGGGCTCCAGGTCCACGGAGCAGCGCCTGTCAGCAGGGCTGCATCCTCGGCGGCGGGCCGGCCTACTCATCTGAGTCCGCAGGAGCAGTCCCCACAAGTTCTGTCGTATGCGCCCCGGTCGAAGCGGTATGGGCGACACAGAGCCAACAGCCAGGCAAGGACCCGACGCGTTTGCCATTTGCAGGGTACGCGCGGCGCCCGTTCCAGTGCCCATTGAGCAGCGGGATGCTTTGTGCTTTCCGGCATTTCCAGGGATCGGAACCGCCTTCGTTCCGCGGGTACCCTTAACCGGGAGGAGGGGGGCAGGCTACGCGTAGCCCCAGCAGCTGGCCGGGGGCACCGCTGCCGGACGGAGTGTGGCGTGCGACGCTGGGGGCGCGGGAGCCAGGAAATGCCGCCGGCAACAGCGGCGGCGGCCCCGAGGAGCCCGACCGCGGCGCGCGGGAACGAGAAGGGGCGCAGGCCGCGCGCGCCGCCGCGCTGGGATTCCCTCAGGGAATGACGCCCCAGCGGCGCGCGGCGATTGGCTCGTGCTGCGGCGAGTTCTCCATTTACGGACACATCGCCCGCGCGGCCGCCACGCTCCTGCCTCCTTCCCCTGCCGGCACCGGCCCCGGCCCCAGCGCTCGCGGGACCGCCCCGCCCGCGCTGCCGCCCGCGCCCCGCCCCTCCGCCTAGCTGCGCGCGCGGGGAGGGCGGGCTCGCTTCCTCCCTCCCTCCCTCCCTCCCTCCCCTCCGAGCGACCGTCCCGGGGCGCCGGCGTGTCTGGGCAGAGCCGCGGGCAGCGGAGCGCGGAGGAGCCGCGATGGTAGGCACGGGGCTCGGCGGGGCTGGGGGTGGCTCTCGCGGGCCGGAGGCCGCGGAGGGGGGACGGGTCCGCCGGCGGCTTTCGAAGAGGAGAGCGCGGCTGCCTCGGTGCCTGCTCCTCGCGGTTCCTCGTCCGTTGCCGGGAAGGGGCTGCGGGCACCGCTGCCTCTCCCGCGCCGCAGAGGGCCGCGGCGAGGGGGTGGTTGTGTAACCGGCGCCGGCGCGTGGGAAGCGGGACCGCGCTGGGCACTCGCTGGGTCGCAGCCGGCCGGGAGCTGGGAGCTGCTGGCCCCGCTCTTCAGTGGCGTCCCGGGGGAGTGCCAGGCTGCCCGTCCCACCGCGCGGGGCTCGGGCAGGGCCGGTGTCTGCGGGGCACGAGCCTCGTCTCCTGTCGCCTTTCGCCGCTCGGGATCTGAAGAGGCTTTGCAAGTTGGTGTCCTCAAGCAGGAAAAAGCCTACGGGAGGGTAACGTGACGGCGTCGTTGAACAACAGGTGACGCATCTCCGCTTCAGAGGATGCTTCTTGAGGGGCTTTGCGTGAGATCCCCCCCGCCTCTCGAGCCCTGGCTTTCTGGCACCCGTGCGGGTGTCAAGCCCGCTCCGGTCCTCTTGCGAGCGCACGGCCTGATGGCAGGCAGCAAGAAAACTTAAGCGTCTGCAGAAAATAGAGCTCACAAGTTGCAGATGGAGTGTTCAGGCACTGCAGGTGCTGGATCTGTTAATTGCCTGGTATGATAATGGGGTGCGGTACCAGTAAAACACATCGGTGGTAGGTTGAGGAAAAACTGAGGCTCGGCAGCTGAACTTGGTTTATCTTTGATAATTGTCTCTTGATGATTGATAATAGCTTTCATCTGAAGTAATCCAAATAATGATTATGACTACCTCTTACACAGGAACTTAAAGTGAGTAGTGAAAAATCCAGTGTGGTAATAAACTGGGCTAAAATCGATAACCTTAGAAAAAAGAACTTCTAATTCTAAAGTGGAATACTGAAGATCTGAGAGTTAAAATACGGAAACTTTTGCATTATTGCTGCTAAAGCTTAACTGATGCTAAGTTTTAAAGACTGACCAACCTAGTGCTTTTGTATTTAGAGTTTTACTGACTTAAGTGGAGTGTTAGCTTGGGCTGTTCAGTCCCAGTATCTTTTAAAGGATGCTGCTTTTGTTACTGGTGCCTGTGCTTTGACTTCCTGAGGCAAGTACAATTGTGCCTGGTTATACCTATGCTGAGCATAACTCCTTTAAATAAGGAATTGCAGAGATTAGGAAGATGAAATTTTTGTCACAGTCAAGGATAGTGGTACTACCAGTTCTTACAGTCCTGTTGCTGGTAAGGAGCTCAGTAAAACAAATACATGTGTTCCCTGTAAGGTAATTGCTTAGTCAGGTGGGTCAAATCAACTCTTTCCCTGTAACCTTTGCTCCTCAGGACTTGCTGGGTCACAGACACCTCTGGCACTTATCCTGGTAGAGATTGTCTATCATTGCCTAGACTGCTGACATGTTAAATGACGTTGGAAGTCCTTGATGCAGGTCTTTTGCAGATGTCTAGCTGTCAACAGCAATACTTTGAGATCAGTGAGTCTTCAATTGATCCGCTGTGGACTCTGTTCACTTCTTTAATTAAAAAGGTTTTAATCAAAATATAGTTTTTTGTAAATATACTTGGGGAACTGTTCAGGCAGCTATTCTCAGCTCTTAATTTGATAGGGAAGTAGTCTTGAATTAATCTTTTGTGAGATCTCAAGCTAATATGAACTGCATTTTTTTAAGGTTGTCCATAAGTAATGATTACAACAAACCCGGAAAAAGATTGTTTTTTTCAAAGTACTGCTTTTTCCAAGAGTTATGGCCAAACGCTTGCTTGATAATCATTACAAGGTAGTATTTTGTAACTTATCTGGCAGAAAGGTTGCCTGTGAGGACTTAGTGACTTCTTATGAACATGAATCATGCTTTTCATATCCTGAAACTTTATACATTCTCTGTATGTGTATATATATATAGATAAAAAAAAAATCACATTATTTCCTTTATTTTTATCTTTATCATATTGGTTTCTGTGGGGAGGGGTGTGAAAAAGCAGAATGTCATAGGAGTGCTTTGTATTCTCTAAATTAAGTCTTTTTTGCCCTGTTGTCTTTGTAGACCTGAGAGTGAACATTTCCTGTTGTGACAGTGTCCAAGGTGCAGAGTGAGTTACCACTGGCAGCTGTTGTAGTTGTTTCATGCTCCTCAGGCGGGCTGATGCTGTAAAGCATATGAAGGTGATGCCGGTGTGAGTGTGCTGCCTTCGCTAGCCTCTCTGCCATGGTGCATTGCTCTGCTCAGGTCTGCTGGAAAGATTGTGGAGCTCTGTGCAACTAAGCAATAAGTATGCACTTCTTTCTGGTTTATTTTTAATCCAGATCAATATTTATGTCTACTTAACAGTGTGGCTTCAGGAGATCTGCAGATGTGTAATGAGTGAGCTGTTTTATGGCTGTAGGCCTTGTTTAATGTTCAAGAAACCTCTCAGCAAAACTAAGCTGAAGCTTGCTTTAAGTAAAATGTAAGAAGTCAACTTTATGCAACTTTATACAGTGAGGTTTATGCTTTTATACAGTGAGTTTGGGTCTTTGTAGTGTCACTAGGTAGTTACTGGAGTTGCATTGGAGGATCTTATCTGGAATTGGATATGGAATCTGTATCGCGTTACAAAAATAATCTTGTTGCATTATTGTGACAATGTGATCTTGAACCTTTCCTTTAAAGTAGCTCTGTAGTCTTCAGGGAAAGATTGTTCCCCTGAGTACAGTCAGTTGATAAAATAAATATTCCAACTCATCAGTGATCAACTTTGCCTGCTTTTGCGTGTTCTCTCTCCTAAATTACTTCTGCTCAAGTTTTGTACTACTTCGTTGGGGAGAGTGAGAAGGGAAGGCTACAAGAGAAAGTGAGTTCAGCAATATCTGGAGTAATTAACAAATTATTGGGCAAGCCAGAGTTGTTTAATTTGCTGATATTATGGAAAAAAGTGTTCACATGTTGTCTTTAATCAGCATTGCAATGCTAAGCATTTTTTCTGTAGCACTGCAGTCAGTATATGCATTTTATCTCGGCATATTTGGGATCTTTCTGTTTCCACCTCTTCAACAAAGAGAGAAAGTTGATTCTTAAAGGAACCTTTTTGTAACAATTCAACAGAGCTTGACACCAATAGAGGTCAGATATTTAGAGCCCAGCCCAGCAAGATGCTGGGGATGGGGATGTCTTGGTTACACAACTGCCTATGAAAGTCTGTGGAAATGACAATGATGCTATTAGCCTGAAAAGACTTGCTAGCCTTTAGGATTTAGTCCTAATGTAGCTGATGTGAGCTGGGACATTATATGATCTTAAATCTTATTTTCTGTCACAAGAAAGACACTAATTCTTCTGCATTTGAAGGGTGCATTTCTGTCTGGTCCTGCAGACAGTATCATAAGCTCAAACCTTGCTCTCTGCCAAATGTGGAGTAGTAGAGAGGGTAGCAGCATGTGCTTTGCATTATTTCTAGAGGTACCTTAATGGGAAAGTCTGAAAGCTCTATAGTGTTTCTGGCCAATATATGAAGTATAATAAAACACAGTAGCACGTTCAGTAGCATAGCTACTGATTCATACTTGACCCATTTTGTTTAGGTTTGTATTGTGTGCATGCTTGTCTCTGTTTCTGTTAGATCTTTAAAATGATTGATGGCTACACTGTGTATACTAGAGCACTCTTTTTAGAAAACACTAATGTATGCAGAATGTTACCTAAATGCAGCTTTTGCGGCTGAAATCTGGACATGTGGTTGTGTGTGTATGTATGTACCTCTGAAGCATTTTTCTCATAATTTCTTTTGCCTTTCAGAAATGTTTTTTTCCCCTCTGTACATAACTGTCTTGTTGTGAAGGAAATGGGGTGACAAGGCAATTAGTAGCTTAAATTATTTGCAGACACTTTTTTCTTGATTTAAAAGGATAACTTGTCCCAGTTGTACTGCCTCCTCTTGAAACATTGCTGTGTATGTAGAACAGGGGAAGCTGAAGCAAGGTTTTTTGAGCCTTTGTGATAGCTAGTCAATGAAAGATTATCAAGCTTTTACTGAGTTCTCAGTAAAATCTTAGTAATACTCTCATCTTAATGTAGAAAGTTTGTTTCCTTGCTTGAAACACTAAGAAGTTGCACATCATTTTAGAGAAGACTTCTCAGCCTCTTTTGTAATAATTCTAAGTAGTTTTCCTTCATAAACACCAGTTTAATCTCGTACCAGTTTGGGGAGTTACTGTAAAAGTGATATTGATCTAAATGGGCATGCAGTGTTTTATCAAAAGTTATACCAAAGAATAATGGGGTTTGTCCTTTTCTATTCTCAATTTCAGCATAAGGAATCAGAAATGCTTGTATGTTTGAAGTTATCTTCCAGTATAGTATGCGTGTATTACTAACATATAGAGAAAATGTAAATAAATCTCTTCAGAGCTACAGAAGAATCCTTTTATATCAATAAAACCTAATTAGTTTTAGTTACTGCACCTGATGAGGAAGGGAGCAAAAAGGTAAGAGGTAGTGTTTCCTCCTAAGCTCCAAGCTCTTACACTTACTTTACTGAGGACCCTGAGTAACCCCAGGAATGACTTTACTGAAGTTATATGAAGAGTTCTGACACAGATTGTTGTTCTGCTGATAGTCTGTTCTGGGATCTGGCTTACTGGGTTGGCCTGTAAGCTGTCAGGTTTTTGCTTATCCTTTGGTTCTGGTTGTTGCTACAATACGTGGCTTATAAATGATAATTGATCTGCTTTCCTTTTCGGTTTCCTGAAATGCTATTGTAAAGCAATACTTCACTCTGGGTTTATTTTTTTAGTAAGCTGACTTCTAGAAGTTGCATGGCTACTGGAAAGTACTGAGCTATGTTAGAAAGGAATTTTGCACTTAAAATGGGTTTTGTTCTTGGAGTTAACAGTGCAAGACTAGGAGTAAAATAAAAGAAGCAGGTCTCAGAACTAGGAAGAGAGTGTGTGTATGTTTGCCTTACAAAAAGAAGCATTTGGAACAACAGTTCAGTCCCTCTGCAAACACAGAAATCTCCAGGTGTAGGCTTTGGCAAGAAGGTGTTGGCTTGCACTGTTGTTAACTTTTTGAATGAAGCCACTTTGTACTATCTAAAGTCTCACCTTCAATATGAGCCACAAGGGTTTACATCAGTGTAAAAGGTTGTCTGCCAAGGAGCTTTTTCTGCTCAGTGCTGGTCACTAGCAAATGACCACCATTCCGATTACTTCTGTGGAAGTGTTTTGTTGGCTGCTTTTTTTACTCCTTGTGTTTTCAGAAGTATTATTGCAGGTGTATGGGCTGCTTGCTAATTTTTGAAACTGCTGTAGCTAAAGGAGTCTGTTAGCTGTTGTTTGGCTTTTATTATTTCTCCTACATGGGTGTAAAAGTATTTACAAATATCAGAGAAACATGACAAAGTGAAAACTTTCTCCATATCATAAGATCAGAATCAAGAGCTGTCTCTGACAAGTTCTTTAGACGTTCACCTCACCTAATGGCTAAGACTCTTTCGCAATCTTAGCCTTTTGCTGCACTCCTGGGGGAGCTTGAGTGTGAGGACCTGTGTGTTAGTCAGACCTTTCTTGTCTCAGTTCAGTCTCTCCCATCTCCTGCTCCCTTTCCCCACGTTCCTGAGATGCCAATCACTGTCCTGCCCAGGAAGTATGGCTATCGCTAATCTCCTGACTCATCCTAATCATCTCTCTTTCTTATTCTCCACCTACTGATTTCAACCTCTTCTCTTAATCTCATCTCTTTAAAAATGTGAATACCCTTTGGGGAGACTAGTTTTTCTGTCGTGTCTTGGCATTGCATGGCATCTGTTCCCTCTGCTTGACTAAGTCCTACTGTGGTAGGAAAAGGCTTCTTAGTCTAAAGCATTTTCACACAGTGAACCTTACAGGTATTTTCTGCCTATTTTATTAAGTATGCTTTATACAAATGTGTAAGTGGCTTTGGAGTTTGACTGCTTCATGTACAACAGCATGTACATCTAAGCTTAAGATTAAATATTGTAAATAGCTTAGAAAGGTGAGTTTGGTCAAGGATATTTTTCCAAAGATGTAGCAGCATTATTTGTCACTAAAACCACTGGTGGATTGGGTTCATAAACTGTAATGTGTATTTCTGAAAAATTCTGGATTGAAATATTTTAATTGAAATGGAAAATGCTCTTTTTTTTTTTAACAAAGCCAATGGGGGAGCTGACAAGGAAAGCAGTATTAGTAACGGAGTTGGAGTTATCAGAAGTGGTGCTTATAGGGAAGCTTTTAAGTATGAAGAGCTGCATGCTAAGATTGTGTACTAAATTCACTGACTTAAATGTTAGCTTTAAATTTAAAGCCAGATATTAGCAGATCTTGAGCATGCTTCATGATTATAAAACAGGTTCAGTGTTCTGCTGTCCTATCATCTGGGTGATTCTTCAGCTAGCTGCCAGAAGTGTCTCTGGTAAAAAGCCATTATGTCTGTTGGGAGCAATGTAAAACAGGACACCTTTATACTCTTGGGGTGGGATGATCTTGGGTAGATCTTTCTTTAGCCTACTTCATCAAAAAAGTAACACAAATGGCTTATGCAGAAGCATGTGCTTCTATAAGCTATTTTGATGCTTTGTTCAGTGATCTGAAGTCTAAATGTGAGGTTTTTGTTGGCATCATTCGGATAGACTAGCAGTCTTGTAGCAAGTAGCTGCACTTGTCCCTGTACAGGAAGTGCGAGCAGTTTTTTCCTTGCCAGCTCAGAACCACTCACTGAATCACCTCCATCAGCTGAGCCTGAGTCTGTAACCAGTTCTTGGCCAGCTTTGTCTAATGTATGTTGGAGTCATATTCAAGTCTGAACAATGCAGCCTGATATCTTTTATAAAACATGTCTAATGTTCTTAACACTCAGGATTTTAAATCTTTCATGCTTGTTTATTATAAAACAATATGCTGCCAGATGTTTTATCCTGCATCTAGGACAGTCTTCTGTTTTCAATCTGACATTCCACAACATTTGTGAGGCTTTAAATTCTAGGCAGTTTACAGTGCATGCTGTTATCTTTTGTGGTGATTTATGTCTTTTCCTGTGCTTTGAGTTGTATATTGCTAATAGAAATACTGAAAGATGGAAGTTGGGATCTCTTGTCAGTAATATATTTGCAGTGCCAAGCAGTAGTCAAGAATTTGTCTCATCTTGTAATATTTTTTTTTCCCTGCCTTGAAAGATGCAAGTCTACACACATTCCCGAGTGCTTCCAAATTGCTTTCTCAGTAACTCTTAACCCTGTGTTATTCCCAACTTTGTAAAGAAGTATGCTGATACAAAGTATATTTGAATGTCTTTTACCAGATGCTGCCAACACATTTTGAGTCCTTTGGTTTGTGACCCTTGTACACTCTGGTAGCTCATTTGGTATGAAAGTACTACTGGACTGGGCAGTCAGTAGAAGATTCCAAGGGCAAATGTTTACTTAGGCATTGTAAACATGTACAGCATTAGCATTCTGTTAGCTTTTGGGCTTTGAGCTGTTGTGGTGGTTCTGGCATGTAGTGAACACCTTTTGATCACTTGTTTTGGACTATCTTATTGCAGATGTTTTGGTACATAAACTGGAAAATAGTTCGCTAAGTGAAAGCAGTTGTCTTAAGCATATTGAAGGAGTACTTTGATTAAATCTAATCTTAAAGGCATTCCGTAGGACTCAAAAGCAAGTGCATACTTTTAAGTCTATTTGTTTTTTCTTTGTCTTTGAGAATGATTTGGTTTGTCTATCAGTCATGAAATAGTTTGTTGTCATGTACTGCATCCCCAGCTGTATTCAGGATGAACCTAAAGAAAGGGAAATGTGCAGAAGTATTTATACTAGAATTCAAACCAGTCGTATTTCTAGTACAGATAACTAGTGGCTTTCAAACTTGGTGAAATTCATCCCAGGAAAGTTAGAAAGCTACAAACCCACCCATCTTTGCTTTCTGAGCACAGAGGTACTATCTGTTTATTCTGAATTAGTAATTCTACAGTATCTTCTGGTAAGGCCAATGAAACATAGATGTTGTGTAATTATTTCTGCTGTCTTTGTATTGGTACTCAACAAATTGCTGCCTAAATATAGATCATGCTCTTTTTTAGGAACTAGTTGATAGGATGTGATCATCTAGAGGAAAAAACTAATTCACAGGAATCCATCATTGTATTAGACTCCTGTACCCTATTTAATTCTTTAAGTTTTGTTACTTCTATAAACACTGTACTATCAAGAATCAAGTTAGACTTACACAGTACTCCTGTCTGGGAGCTTCTGCTATCTTTCCCTACCATAATTTGAATTGAAAATTTGGATACTGTGGACACTGATGTATTACAAAGCATGATGTTACTACATAAAGATTCTATACCATATATTAACTTGCTGACACTGGTTTTCTGTAAATTTCATTAGTTCCTGGATTCTGAATTGCTTTAATCTATGAAAACAAATATTTGCCTCCTTTAAATAAAATACAATAATCCCACTAAGAACAAAATTATTTCAACTAGATTTTTCTTTCTCCACTTAAACTGCCTTATGCACAGTCATGTTTCCAGGGCTTGATGCTGTATTGTTGGTAGTCGCTAAAGCCTTTTTCAGTGCTTCCTCTCAACTTTAAATATATGCTGGGAGCTACTATATTGGTCAATAATTGCTAGATTCAACAACCCAAAGGTTCCTATAAAAACATTCTGGTCTTTGCAGTGGAAAAGTCAAAATAACTTTTCAGGGTAGGGCAATTTGGAGGTTTTCAGTTTTTGAGGATGTCCTGGCTGTTCTTTGTGTAACATGCAAGACTTGAATAGAGTGTAGTAAGGTGACTTTATGGAATTGATGTGCCCTGGTGGAAAGGGAAGTATAAGCCTCCTGCTACAGAATAGTGAATTAGACCTGATGCAGTGTCTGTAGCAGAAAAGCTAAAAATGCATAAATCTATCCTGAACTGTGTCCAAGCTGTTAATCACTTGCTTTGCAGCTGCTGTTGGATTTTCAAAGCATCTCTTCCTGCTGCTTCCTCTGGTAGCCAATGGTTCCTTGTGGATGCTGAAAAGCTGCTAGCAGAGGGATTTTCCTAGGTTCTCACAATATTCGGTGAGAATCCTGCCTTTCTCACACGTGTTATGAGAAACAGTAGGATGGTTTTGTAAACTACACTAACACCTGGTGTTTTGCTAAGTTCTGTTTATGGTACATTGGAAAAATATTTTGAAATAGGTGCTGTAGGACTTTAGCCAATCACCCTAGGAGATGGGTGATCACTGACCAATCGCCCTATGGGGCTAGGGTATAAAAAATGGGGTTGTAAATTAATAAAGTTGCTTGTTTTGCCTGCTCTTGCTGAATTTATATGTTGCTGCATCTCTCCGCTCCCGGCATAAACAGTGACAGTTCCTAATTACAGATGCTTAAAGACCACAGTAGCTAGTTGCACTAGTAAGGGGTGATATGAGCACATGGTGCTTGTATAAGGAGGAACGTTTTTTTCATTCAGTGAAGTGATGGGACTCGGCAAGGCCCCTCAGGGTTCATGTTGGATGGCTAGTGTCACATCTTACTTACCAATGGTCGAAGGCAAAGTCCTTGCAGGAACAATGTTTCAGAACCCTGTAAGGATCCAAGTATTGATCATCTGGGTTTATAGGAATAGACTATCAGCAAATGGACTGCTCCTAAAGTTGGAGTTGCACTAACTTCTATAGACTATGCTACTTCTTGTGGGGTTTTTAAGATGAATTAGGCTTGATACAAGGGAAAGTAAACTTGAATGTTTTCTGTAACAAATGTAAGTCCTGTTATGAAGCTGCTTATGTCTATGGAGGTCTGATTTGCTCTTTGACTTTTATTGAACAAAATCTTGAGTTCCATTTAAAGCAGCGTTGTGTGGGGGAAGGGAGAATGACTTAATTGTAGGAGAGGCCCCTGCTTTTGCTATTTTGCTGTGTTTTGTCTCAGTGTTGGGTTGCAACCACAGAGTTCAAGGAATGATCATTTTCAGGTTAGCATATAGGGATAGGTCTTCAACAGCAAATCAGATTAGAAGTGTACCTAACCAAGTGAAAGAGCACTTAGTGTCTGAGTACACAGTATGTGGAACTTGAGATAGATGTTGAGTATCTGTTTCTAGCAATTTAAGCAGCTTAGATATTTGTAATTGTTGCTTTTGTATTGCAGCACTATGCAATAATGTGTATCTGCATGTCAATAAAGGGCTAGATCCACTGTACTGGAGAAAATAAGAATTTGCCCAGTTTGACACTTGCTTTAAGTAACAATTAAATCAGCATATATGATGGTATGTGGTTGACAACTTACATTTGATACAAGTGAAACGTTCTGTTGTGGTTTTAAAAAAAGTACATACAATAATGAAGACTAATCTATTCTATATTAAAGCTGCCTTCAATTCAAATGCACACTATGTGTTCTCTATGGAATTTACAGCATCTCCATTGACCTTGCCCTCAGTCTCAGGAATACGTTCAGTGAAGTAGGTGAGCCTTTTGTGAGGCTACAAAGCGCCACGCAGTAGTACAGAGTAGAATAGATTATTTAATGCAGACAGTACTATTGTTAACTGACAGTTTTAATATTAAAAGGAATACTTAGTTTACCAGCTTCTGGCATCAGTTACTCATCTGACTTTTCCAGAAGTCTTAAAGCTGTACCCATGAGTACTACTCTTTAAAGCTTTTCTAGTGGTAAATAGGAATTCTGGCTCAAGGGCTCTTAATGCCTGAAATACCAGCACACCCAGTCCACAGAGACCTGATCTCAATATGCAGAATAAGTTCATGACCAGCAGTGGTTTCTTCCTGTAGTTTACTTTGTGTTTTTATTCTTGATTCATTCTAGGAACACTTGAGAGGAAACAGAACAACACTGGCTACTTATTCCCATATTTGGTATTGTCCTAGACAAAATGAACATCCTTTTTCACTAAGAGGGGTGATACAGTGTTTCTGGACAATCTAACCTTCCTTAAATGATGGGTTAATCTTGGCAGGGTCACACCAGGTCTGTTTTCTTTGGAGCTGAGTACAGTGCAGTATTCTACATAGAGTTATAGTGATGTTAAGCAGTTAGGTGGCATGAATAGGATGGATTTAAGTGGGCTTGCATCTTCACAGTACTTGTCTTTACATAGTTACAAGTCTTTGTTCTACAGCAGAGCTTCCACTGGTCTATACACTAGTAGTGGTGTATTTTAAATTATAAAGAACTGAAGTAAGTGGAGGCTACAAAGTACTTCTAGTGAAATGAACACTCAGCTTGTAATTGCTGATAGGGGAAAAGGACAGAATAATTGCAACATAAATTTTAGTTGCACCTCCTAACTTGCTCCTCTATTTTTTTTTTCTTGAGAGCTGTACTTGGATGGGCTTATGTTCTATTCTGTATTCCCAGTGTAGATGGAGGGAACCCCAAGCACTAAACATGGCTTATTAAACAGTTGCTAATAAAGCCACATTGAGAAAGAAGCAAATACAATGTACTTCAGAAGCATTTTAATCACTAGAAATGTACTCCCTACTTCCTGCTGAAATAACTGACTGCCTTCCTTACCCGTTCACTTGCAACTCACCCGTAAAAATGCACGTTAATTCTGTGGTAGGAGATTTTTTGATCCTCAGTTTAGGAGTCCGAAGCTTGACCTCTTCTTAAGTATTGCAATCTTTACATAAACTTGGACAAATAAAGTTCAGCTACATGTGTGAGACTGCTCAGATTTAGCCATTATGGATACAGTCTTGATAGAATTTAAAACTTTCAATTCTGGATGAGGAAGGAACGTCTGAAACCCACCCAGAAGAGCAGAGCACACAATACAAGATTCTAAATCCCTGTTTTGGGGACATAGGATAAGTTTATAGACTTAAACTTTTTTCCAGTCCTGAAAGTTTCTTTTGTGGAAAGACATATAAGTGCTGTTTATTCTGAAAACATTCTTAACTGTGTGAAAGACACCAAGTGCTGAAGCAAGTATGCTTGGGCTGTATTGACAGTACAACTTGTACCCTTAGTGCATATGCAGATACTTCATAAACCTTTTGCAGTCACTAAGGATGTTCTAATGAATCTCTTCTGAAGGTGGTAGCTTGAATGTAATGGAGAAGCCTGTTGTTACCACAATTAACGAATTAGTCATGGATAGCTATTTAGTCTGACACACCTTGAGTGTTCACCTGCTGAAATTGGGTTTTCTTTTGGTCAGATAATTTCTTAATGATACAAGTTGAGGCATTTTTGCACCTGAGGCCATTTGGTAACTTTTTCATTTGACTTGTCCAGTATGTGGATCTGTTCTCAGACCAGAAAACATTTAAAATTGAACAAGCAGTTAGCAGGTTTATCCTGCTACTATAGCATAGAATTTTTCTTTGTTCTGGGAGTGGCTACAGTCTAGCCTGGGACCGCAAGGGACAAAGCAAGCTGAACTGCTCCCATCAGTGTGATTGTAACCTGTCTACTGTGGCTTGTACTGGATCTCTAGTACTCAAGAACAGTTAAGTAGCTCAACTTAGTATGGGGGAGAAGAAACTTCAATTAAAAATACTGGTGGTGATTTTTTTTGCTGTTCTAGAAGGTACTTAAAACTCTGGAGAGTTCTTCTTAGTCTGCACATCAAACTATGCAGCTGGAGAGTCAGTTAACTACCTGTTGTGAGGTAGCACCTGAAGCAGACAGAATATTGGAAGAATATCCATTTTTATTTTATTTCATAATTTTACCTGCGGACAACAATTAGATCTTAAAGTTAGAAGTCAAGGCTATTGATTTCTCTTTAATTTTTTTTTATCAGAGCTTTGAAAGTATTTTGTAATCCTGCTCTTCACAGGTAGAAAGTGGTAGGCTAACTAAAATACTAATCCTGTTGCTGTTTGTGCATTGAGAGTTCAGGTGTGCAAACAGGAAAAGAAAAAACAAAGGGAAAGCTAATATAATCTGATTGCCAAAACAAAAGCATGCCAATTCAGTAGCTAAAATTATATTCAAGCTGGTAACAGGAAACAGTAAACAATGAAGAGTGTTTTTTACCTTCTGTAGTTAAATATGTCCTTTTAGGGCTTGTTTTGCAATTATTCTTGACCAATTAAAACTCTTGAGGTGGGTAGAAATCTACCTCATTTAAATGAACCCACTTGCTTTTTTTTTGTCATGATATCCCAATGGATGACTAGTCACTTATTTTTAATTCGCGATGTTTCTGAAGAACTAAAACTATTCAGTTTAAATTATTTTAGGCAAGTCAGGACATTTAAGTATTAGAACTAGCAGATGGGTGAGCATTTTGTCATTCTATCCATTTGCTGCGTAGCTGTAACAAAACATACTGTTTTCCCCTTTATTCCTGTTCCTGTCTTCCAGTCTCTAGTGTGACACTGCTTTAAGAACCTCACTGAAGTAACAGAGCTGTTCAGAGCCTCTGTGATCCCTCTTTCTGTGAATGTTGTTTTTTCTCTGATGCTATTTTAATGAGGAAGTACTGGGAAATATATCTAAGGGGCATATTCTTAACAGATGCCATGACTTGTGTTGTAGAACTCTCCTAGGAGCCTAAGAATCTTTAGGCTGTGAGAGGCTTGGAATCCTCTCCTTGTTTTGACAGACAATATATCCAAACTACATAGTACCCTCTGTAATGGAAGTATGACTTGGTCTGCAGTAGGCCGAGCGACAAATCCTGCTTTCTCAAGTAGAAGAGAATAGGAGGGATGAATCTAAGAGGGAATGGTGGAAACCATCCAGGCAAGTCGCTTCCAATTCTGATGTGAAATTCTGTGCCATCACTTCCACCTTAGTACTCTTTCCATCTGTTATAAGCCTTCAGTATTGCTGGTGATTCAGTCTGTCTTCTCCGATTCTAACCTTGTATAGGAAACCTGTGCTTGTCTTCATTCCTGTTGGTCAGCCACGTGACTCTGAAATACTTGGCTAGACTGTGGTCTTACCTGTTGGCTTTTGTAGTTGTCTTCCGAAGGTTTTTCCTTATACATGTAATTTTCATCAGGCCTTTACAGAGGCCCTATGTCTTCAGCTGCAAATCCCAAAGGGCACACTCGACTTTGTTACAGACTTCCAGTGTAATTTTTGGGTTTTTTTCCATAAATGTTATCTGTAACAGTATGTAATGTGACATGTAAGTTATGCCTTTACTGGTAGTTCTAAATAGGCTTAGCCTTGCCCAGGCACCAGGCAGCATATCTTAAACAGTGTGTGTAAACATTGAAACATTTTTATGATCCATTTTAAAGTGCAGATTTCTTTGGTAGTGCATACTAAAAGGAAACTTGCAATTCGACACATTGTATGAAGGCAAAGAAGTTCTATTTTGTGCTTTGTAATAAGATGATGGAGATGAAAATGGATATACAAATGTTGTCCCCATTCATGAACCTGGTTATATGAGTAAATCTTGTTATTACTTAAATGCCTGTCCGTGAAACATGTGACCAACTGTAGATTAAAAATTAAATTTTCTTTTTGGTACTCCTTACAGTTACTGCTATGGTGTGTTGAAGAATTTTTAAGAGTGCAATAAAATACACTGTACTCAGTTTGTGCATTAGCACTAAATTGGGAAAACACCACAGCAGATAAATATCTAAAAAAAAAAAATTAAAAAAGTCTGTGAAGTCATTGGTGTTAGATATTGCCTGTATACCACAGACACAAGTGTGTGTTAGAAGTTACAGGAAAGCCTTTCCACTATGCTAGCTATTACTGTACAGTTTCAAATGCAGACTGTTTTTTCAAAACTGCTGTTGATACTACCTAAAAGCAAGAGAACTACTCTAGAACTGGACTTGAGAGTAAGTGAAAAAACCTCCTAGTCTTGCAGACTATTCCATGGCACCTTTAATCACTACAAATAACTGAAATCTGACACTGTATCTGGAAGGTTTAGTCCCTTTTGATAGCCTTTCTGTTGAACCAGTGAGCCATTACAGGTTCATCAATGACTGAACTACTGGTCTTGTTCTCTTCAGAAACTTGGGCTTTACCTGATACTCTCCCACGCATACACTGTGTACATCAAGCTGTGCTAAACACTGAGATTTGACAGGAGCGAACTGTGAGGCAAGATAGATGCAGGCTGCATCCTGTTTGTTCTTACGTGTTTCAGTGGAAACAAAATGATTCTGGCAGACATTGCACAAGGAGTATTGAAGAAGCACATCTCCATTATCTGATGGTCTAATTCTTTAATCTACAGATTAGAAAGTGCTTTCATTAACTGGATGAGGCATTCTGAGCTGCACAATATAGTTTTTCATATAGTTGTTCAGATTTACACTTTGTAGGGGGAAAGAAAAAGGCACAGGCAGAGGGCCAGGATGGTTACAGATCAGATGCCTGATGTGCGATGTATTTTTCCACTACAGCTTCACTAGATGATGCATGGAGCTGTGCATGCTAAAGGCACCTTGTAGAAAACAAGCTTTTCTCAGTTACTATACTTCAAATAAACTAAAACATGTAATGGCATCAGTGGGAGTGTAAATACCAAACGTCACTAAATGAGTGACCTTGTAGCTTCAGATCCCACCTCATTAGCTGAAAGCATTCCATGCCTTGTGCCTTTATCCTTTTTTCTATCATATGCTTTAAGTCATATAATAGGGTGGCATATTGCCCTCAAATGACCTCAGCAGGGGTGAATGGACACCCTTATGCACACCAGTACCTGCATTAGAAATAGGAGATGACATAGCTGTGAACTGTTTGCTCTTGCCTGCCTTCATTCCTGCTCTACAGCTACTTCCAAATGCCACAGTAATGTGAGGGAATGTTGTCTGCTAAAAACTAACTGTTTTTCACTAAAATTGAAATTAAATCAGTAGATGACTGAAATGATAGAATGAGATTTTATGGTACTTCATATAAATCTTAAAGACTTAAGAAACTGGAAAGTGGGTTATTCATCTACACATTAAAAATCTTAACTAGATGGGGCATTCTAGTACACACAGGCTTTTTGGTTCATGTTTCTGCATTTAAGTGCAATGCAACCTACAGGAAGGACATTTGGTATGGCTTATAAACAACTTAGGAATTTTACTGCAGAGCTGTTTCTACTAGTGTTCCTTTTATGTTGAAAAACCTAAAGAAAAACTGCAGAGCCTTTCCTTTAACAAAGGTGACTAATAGCTTTTGTTAACTGCCTGTATTAACAATGGAATGAGTCTGAAATAAAAATTGTATTATCAGTAGCAACAAGTCTGCAACTCTTTGCTATTTTCAATTGCTGGCAGTCTTTATAACTTATTAAAACAATAAATAAATCTGTGTCATGAGTTACTCTGGTCTTGTTGGATTTGGTCTCATTGGACTTGGTTTTGCTGATATTCTTTTGTGTGCGTTTATCAAAGGTTGCCATGGAGGATGTTGAAGCTTCAATTCCATAAGCAATGAAACAACTGTCCTTCATTTCATTGTGGCAGATTAGATAGAATCTGTAATTTAAGGTTTCTGTGAGTCTTCTGAAATATGCAGATGAGGAAAACTGAAGATGTTTGTATTCTGTCCCTTTTTTCATATGCAAAATCTATGTTCTCTATAACAATGGATAGGCTACCTCAGGATTGTCTTTCCTTACAGTTTTTCAGGGAGAAACATTCACAATTGGCCTGGATATTTTCTGCAGAAGCAAGGGGAGAATGGTTTTCTTTTCAACAAAACCGAACTAGGCATAAATAAAACTGACAGAATAGGTTGGCAAGTTATTACACATACCTGAATATGTCATGATTCTTTGTTCTTTAATTGTGTTCATAATTAGAAGAATTTTGGTTTTGAAAGCCTCAATGAGTTTCAATATTTTAGGTATTGAATAATTCATGATAAACATTTTACACATTATTTATGGCACCCAAGACCCACAAGCAAATAATTAAGGAAATACTTCACTGCATTCATTTATTCACAATTATCCCAAGATTAATAACATTTAGATGCAACTATCTTGGCAAAGTCTTAGCTATTTTTGTGTAGAGACTGGTATTATGCTAGCCCTAAGCACTGCGTTATTAAGGCTGCACAAATCTTTCCCATTCCTGTTTTTTTTTAATTCTATGGAAAAATGTTCCAACGCACTTTTGCTTCAAGTTTGACTTTTTTCTGTTTTGTGAACACCCTTTTCTGTATGTTCAGGTTTATGTGCATACTATGGTCAAGTAAAGCAGCTTGATTACAGAATGAGCTGGAGTGTTTTATTAAATTTATTCATGGAGGTTAAGGTGATGTTTGTCCTTAAACTTTCTGAGCGCTAACTACTTCAAACTGTGCTGGAATGATGGTATCAAGGGATAGCTTAGTTTTCTGCAAGTAATTATCAAATTATCAAATTTGAGAACTGATACTCATCACAAGGAATTGTCTGGGATTACACAGAGGAAAAAATCTCATGCTTAGAAGAACTTGCCTGTAAATTCATATCTCCATTTTTTTGCAAGCAAAGAATATATTTTTTATGAAAGTAGTCTCATAAATGTATTAACATGTTCTGCATTGGTGTCTTAGCATCTTAGGTGTATTCAGACATCAGGTAAATGCTCCAGTAGTTTATGGTATTGACTTAAAATTCTTGGTCATCTCTAACAATGTCATGTAATCATATTGTCACAAAATTTAGGGAAAACACTAAATATACTGTAGGGAAAAAAGGGCAGTAGCTGTGGTCTACAGACAACTACAGTGTCTCGAAGACTTAAATGAAATCTGCAATTGATAGGGTTACAGATGATGGTGAAGGGAACCTAATGTAGGATGTAAATCATGCTGAATACAGATTTGCATCACTACAATTAAGGGGAAGAGAGAAACAGTTATCTGTATTGTGCTTCAATTTTTGGGTCCTTTTCATCTTTTTATTGTACTTCAGTATTCAAATAAAAAAGACCTTTAGCTAAATGAGGTGTCATCAACAGAGAAAATGTTACTCCTTTTTTGACAGGAAGCCAAGGTCAGACATACAATTGGAAAACTAAAGGGGAAAGAAAATGCAGCATCACACTGCACCACTACAGAGTTTCTTTTAAGTAAAACCAGGGTAACTTACCTGCAGTTTTTCTTCAAAGCAGATACTTTTTTTTTCCCGTTAACAGAAATAGTTTGAATCCTATGTATGTTTATAATGCTGATATGGAGTTACAAGGTTTAACAGATGTTTAAATTTGTCCTTCTGCATAATTCTGAAAAATTGGTGGTAAAGTTACGGATTTTTTGAAACAGCAGTAATTTAAGCCTGATGGGGTGCATTTAGAGCTTTACCTATTAAGTGAACTTCTGCCTCTAGTATAAAGAATAAAGGTACTGAAGATGTAGGTCACATAGACTCATAGAATGTTAGACGTTGGAAGGGACCTAGAAAGATCATCTAGTCCAACCCCCCTGCCAGAGCAGGATCACCTACACCAAGTCACACTCCAGAGAAGAAGACTCCACAACCCACCTGGACTCCTTCCATTGTCTGTCACCCTCACTGTGAAAAAGTTTTTCCTTGTGTTTACCCTAAACCTCTAGTGCTCCAACTTACTCCCATTGCTTCTTGTCCTAACCTTGGATGAGATGGAGAAGAGTTTAGCTCCATCTTCCTTACGCTCGCCCTTAACATATTTATAGACATTAATGAGGTCCTCCCTCAGTCTCCTCTTCTCCAGGCTAAAGAGACCCAGCTCTCTCAGCCTCTCCTCATAAGGGAGAGGCTCCACTCCCTTAATAATCTTGGTGGCTTTGCGCTGGACTCTCTCCAGTAGCTCTATGTCTTTCCTGAACTTGGGTGCCCAGAACTGGACACAGATTCCAGGTGGGGCCTCACCACTGCAGAGTAGAGGGGGAGGAGAACCTCCCTTGACCTGCTGACCACACTCTTCTTCATGCACCCCAGGATGCCATTGGCCTTCTTGGCTGTGAGGGCCACTATTTTTACATGATAATCATAAATACTCGGTCTCCTAGCTGTTGAAGATTATATAAAAAAATGTTGGGTCAGACACTTCTCTTACATAACTCTACTACTAACCATGGTGTTTTACTCAAGTAGAGTGAACTCTTGATGTTCACAATGCATTTCTGCACTGCTGACTTTTTGGGGCTTCAGATTCATTGTCAGAATGCAATGAGCTAGCTACTTAGCCAGTGGGGATCACGTATATTAACTTTTAGGTTTATTTTTTGTGCTTATGAATTATTGCAGAAAGAGAAAAGCTTAAAGAACCAGGATACAAGATTAATACAAATTAGAATAAATGATTTGGAGCATGGCATCTGACATATAGAATCATAGAATTGTCAGGGTTGGAAGGGACCTTAAAGATCATCTAGTTCCAACCCCCCTGCCATGGGCAGGGACACTTCCCACTAGAGCAGGTTGCTCAGAGCCCCATCCAGCCTGGGCTTAAAAACTTCCAAGGATGGGGCTTCCACCATCTCTCTGAGCAACCTGTGCCAGTGCCTCACCACCCTCATGGGGAAGAAATTCTTCCTAATGTCTAACCTGAATTGACCTATCTCTAGTTTTAATCCATTCCCTCCAGTCCTATCACTGCCCGACAGCCTAAAAAGTCCCTCCCCAGCTTTCTCGTAGGCCCCCTTCAGATACTGGGAGGCCACAACAAGGTCTCGCCGGAGCTGCCTTTTTTCCAGACTGAACAACCCCAACTCTCTCAGTCTGTCCTCATAGGAGAGGTGCTCCAGCCCTCTGATCATCCTCGTGGCCCTTCTCTGGACACGCTCCAGCACATCCATAGCCTTCCTGTAATAGGGGCTCCAGACCTGGACTCAGTACTCCAGGTGAGGTCTCATGAGAGTGGAGTAGAGGGGGAGAATCACCTCCCCTGACCTGCTGGCCACACTTCTCTTGATGCAGCCCAGGACACGATTGGCCCTCTGGGCTGCAAGAGCACACTGATGGCTCATGTTGAGCTGCTCATCCACCAGCACTCCCAGGTCCTTTTCTTCAGGGCTGCTCTCAAGCCAGTCCCTGCCCAGCCTATATTGGTGCTTGGGATTGCTCTGACCCAGATGGAGGACCTTGCATTGGGGCTTGTTGAACTTCATGAGGTTGTCATGGGCCCACCTCTCCATCCTGTCAAGGTCCCTCTGGAATATGACACCCTTATAAAATCTTAAGCGGTCTGGGTTATTAAAAAATGTTCAAAGAATATCATTTTTTTGTCATATTGACTAGGAAGATACTGTAGTAAAAGCCAGTGAATTTAAAATGAATGTATTCATTATATTAAAACAAGCCAGCTATTTCATACAACTACAGTATTGCATGCTGTATTTTTAATGTAATTTCTTCTCAAAGCTGCCCTGGACTGAATAATCAGAACTGTTTTAGAAAATCAGTGCAATGGCAAATATTAACTTTATTCATAATACGTATGTGGAGAGTAATCTGGTTATGAGAATCTCTATAACAGATACTCGGTGGGACCTGCTTGCCCTGGGATAATGTAATTAGTGGTTAAAGTAAAAATCAAGCCCTCAGAAGGAGTGGGTGAACCTGTGTATGAAGCTGTCCCAACTGTGAAGCACATTAACTATCCATTCACTAAGTTCCCACTTTTGTATCTTTGAGTAGCTTAGACTTTTTCCTGTTGTCACTTTGCAGCAGAAAAGCTCTCTGTGCCCCTGGGTGTTTAGGTTTGGTCTTTACTTGCATCACTGAAAACCTGGAGTGGTCTGTAGTTACATCTATTGGCTCTTAACAGTCTGGCTGTAGGATCATCCTGTGAGCTTTAGAAAGCATGTGCTCTTAAGCTAAAGTGTGTGTAGCCATCCTCAACCCTTATGCTGGAAGCAGGTAATAAGCACTTTTCAGATCAGGCCAGAGACAAATATACAGCTGAGAAAATGAAGCGTCTGTTTGAGTCTGCTACACAGTGCATGAGAGTTTTGGATCTGATATATACTGCATTTCCCAAGATTGTGCTTCTTGGTGCTTTTTGGTCAATAGCAACTTTCTGGGAGTTGATGTAAATTTGCAGATTCGGTCCATTGGAAAGATGTGTAACTAATTCCTGAGGTGGAATGCTTGAAGAAACTGTCTTTATGTAACAATTAAACAAGGAAGCATTTGTATATGCATGCACTGAAAAAAATATTAAGGTTGGATTCTTTTAAAAGTGTTACATTAAAGGTTTTATGAAAGAAGTCAAATCTCGTGTCTTGTATGAATAGCAAAACTTGAAAAGCTACTGAAAACGAGTTTGTGGGTTGAGCTACACGCATCATACCACCCAGGTGTCAGCTCCACTGTAGGCAAGTGAGCACCACTCCCTGAGCCTGTCTCTACTGCTCCGAGTCAGTATGGCCGAGGTAAACAGGAAGCTGCTGTAGTCCTGGAGCTTCTACTCTGTTTACTCAGCACTCTGTGAAATTAAAATAAACAGAGAAAGCATTTTTTATATTTGAACCTCCCCCACTGAGGAGGTCCTCCAGGGCCCCCAAACAAGCTTCTCTAACAATGCTCACCAGTGCAAGGAGTTGACAGATACTGGTGTGGGAGAAGTACTCCTGCTTCTCCTTAAGTGAGTATTAAAAGCTCACTTTTCAGCTCTTCACTGCGTATCCCCCATCCTGCTGCCACAGCTGTCCAGTGCTTCAGGACTCCTCTTCCTAGGACTCACCTTGGTCAGGTAGTTCACCTACAGTGACCTATATGGAAATCAAGTCACCTGAGCTCTATGTCTGAACACAAGCCAAGGACTGATTATGCAACTTAAATCCAACGTGAAAGTAGATACACTTAAAGCCACCTAACTGGGAAAATCCAGATAAACCTAACCATATACCTTGAAATTCTGCAAGAAAGACTTTGGCAAATGAACTCTTTATGGCACGTCACCACCCTGGTACAACAACAGCGTTTATCTTGCACTGCCCTCCTCATCCCAGTTGAAATAGCACTACGTATACAGAAGGGCAGGTCCCAGTTGCAACAGTTGGGAAGATCAAAGAAAGTACCTCAAAAATAGGTTAATTTGAAACCAATGACCATTCCAGTGCCCCCATAAGTAGTCGACTCTTCATTTCTTATTTTTGGCATCTGAGCAGTTAAATGTTATAACTCTGAGCAGTGTATTACACTCAAAGTTTTGTGGTGTCAGCAGAAATGTGTTTTGTGGTACATAGTGTTGAAAAACCAGTCTTGGCCGTGTTTATCTGCTGTGTTGCAGCTTTTGCTGTTTTATCATACTTATTACTATAAAGAGTGTTCCTTAGCATGAACTGCCACAGGCATGTGACTACATGACAATCTCAATTTGAAAGAAAATGTTTATTGTCCCTCTGGTTTGTAAATAAGTTCAGAATATGGCTGTATTTATACATAAAAGGAGAGCAGGTAAAAAAAAAAAAAAAAAGAGAAACCAAGAGACTCAAGTATAATTCTTCAAAATTATTTTACATTCAGATGTGATTCTGGGGGGTGATTTAGCTCACGTGCTTATTTTATAAATCAGTCTTACAGATTTTATGGAATTGCCACATACTTTTGCTCAACTAGATGAAGCTGTTGGCATAAAAATATGTAGTTTGAAACTCTTTGTTATGAACAACAACGATAAAATAAGTTTCATGCTAATTTCTGTAATTTGTCCAATCACAATCCATTAGCAATTGAGTGAAGACAAATATAGCAAACAAACCTGTAGTTGTTCAATAATTTGAGAGGAAAATAATATACTTTTATATGTAGAATATAATACTCATTATTGTTGGAGTGTGTTAGTGAATCCCATTGGAATTAAATTTGTTCGTATCTAGAGGTCCTAGGAATATGTGCTAAGCAAATGGGAAAAACCCCACAGGTTTAGGGTGGTAGGCAAGTAAGAATGTCTCTAAAGGTAGTGTATTTTTCAGTTAATGAAGTGTGTATGTTGGGGCACAGATGTTTTTACGTTTTAATTAAATATCTAACCAAAAATAACCAATTTATTGAGATTGTTTAAGTTTCTTTAAATATTTGTAAAGGAGGGTATGGTGTAGTGGTCAGAGAAATGCTAGGACAAAGGTTGGACTTGATGACCCTGGAGGTCCTTTCCAACCACAATGATTCTATGATAGTTTTGGTCTTTCTAAAATAATACCATTTTTGAAAATCCATTCTGCCATGTGTTTGTGAGAGCTGGCACACTCTGTGAGAACTGTATTTCACAGAAAGTTGAGGGTTGGAAGGGACCTCGAAAGATCATGTAGGCCAACCCCCCTGCCAGAGCAGGACCACCTAGAGCAGGTCACACAGGAACATGTCCAGGTGGGTTTGAAATGTCTCCAGAGAAGAAGACTCCACAGCCCCTCTGGGCAGCCTGTTCCAGAGCTCTGTCACCCTCACCGTGAAAAAGGTTTTCCTTATGTTTCTGTGGAACCTCTTTTGTTTTTAACTGGACTGTACAGGTAGGAAAAAATGGTGTTTTTAGATCAGAGTTCAATACCCAAGAATCCTAAAAAAAAAGGCATATTGAGGTAAAATTTTAGAATTAATAAAAAAGGTAAAAAAATGTGAATTCACACTGACGTTGTTACAGTTCATCTTTCTCTAGGACATACACGGGGCGCGGCCTCAGAACCGGGATAGCTAAAAGTAATCTCGGGCTAGGCAGTAAAGGTCACTGCAGGGTTAGAAAGGCTGTCATAAATAGTTACTGGGTGACATTGGGGGTGGTTGTTCACACAGACCTCCTCCCCTCCATCAGTTGTTTCAGCAGAGCTTAAGCAGCTGTGAGTTGCGGGAGCAGGGCCGAGCGGAGGGCTCCTGTGTCCCGGCCACTGTTGGCCTCGGGGTGCGGGGTGCTGGTCCTCACTTCTTTCAGGGCTTGGGACAGAGTTCTTGCTTCACCTGCTTTGCTAAGTTTCTTTTTTCTTTCTCTTCTGAAAGTAGCAGACCACGCTAGAAACAAATTGCTAGATTTTGATTATTTTTATTTCATTAAGCTTTTTCAGTGATTTATTATTTTAATGGAAAAAATGGAGCTATGTTGTTTGTCTGCTGTTGCAGAACAGAAAAAAGCCCCAAAACGAACCTGAAAGCCTTAGTCTGGGAAAATAGGTTATCACCCAAGTTTACACATCTAGTGTGTTAAAATGTGTAGAAATATATTATAATCTTAATGAAAAATCAAAGCGAAAGTCTTACTGGTAGACAAATCATCCAAATAATACTTCTGTGCAGTACAATACACTATTTAAGATATTTACAATCGTTTTATTGTGCTCAAGTTTCCTGTAGCAGTGCCATTTAAACAAAATCAGTTGCTGAAAGGTAGATATTTTATGAGAAGAGAATAATGTTGCAGTTAAAGTTGTATACTAAATACAAGGAAAAGATTCAAAACTGTAATAGTTCAGCATCTCTGTCATGCTTCGTGATTACTGTCGGTGTTGCTATTGCACGTGTTTTTCAAAGATAAGTCGTGGTTTATTGGGGTGTAAAAATAAAACCTGTATTTTTTATATAATATCTTGCTTTTAATTAAAATGTAGAACTGAATATGTAAACATTTGTTGTTGTGAATGAGATAATTTCAGTCATTCGGAAGTGATAGTAATGTAATTTGGAAATTGATTTCGTAAATGCAGAGTGGATTTGTTGTAACTGACACTCTTCAGTTACAATGGAGTAGTAACTAAATGGTGTTTTAAGAGGAGCAGTTTAATTCCCTGCAAATTCTACGAATGCTATAATCTACATTGTTAATACTTTCAAAAATGTATTGATTTATCCTTCATGGTTCAGTGTTGTCTTGTTAATTTAAATACTCAGAATTCAGAAATATTTGTCTTGATGCAATTGTCTTAATGCCATTGTCATAATTTTTCTATTTTACATACATAAAAAGAAGCAAAACCTGCAGCTAAAAATAAGGTTAAAATAATTCTTTTTCTTCTCTTGATATTTGTTGGTACACCTGAATCCAGTAATCTTTTGTGGGAGTACTGTGTGTCTACAGAAATGAAACCATGACAGTAGGAGAAAATAGCACTAAAATCCAGTCAGAAATAGCAAAGGCAGATCCTCAGGTGCCCAAAGGAGTGAGTGACAGCAGGTATCTACTGTTTGTGCTACCAAATGCACACTTCTGTGCCAGGTAGATAGATCTGAGGAGATGCTGTCACCACTCTCTCATTAAGACTTCGGTATCTTTGCGGAAAATGGTGTGATACAGAGAGGTGATAGGCGGAGAGTCTGGGCTAGCCATTAAACTGCTTTCACCAGCTAACTTGTTGAACTGCAAGCTCGGTGTGTCCTTAGGCTGCTGGTGGGAACAGCCATCCTTGAACTGTCATTGTAAAAGGGTAGTCAGAATAGTCAGACTGTGCAGAGAAGTTTTCGAGTAAACCCCTCTGTCACAAAGTCATCGACCAGGGTCCAGCTGGGGACAGATTTTGGCCTTAAACACTCAGGTTAATGTTTCAGGTTTTATCACCATCAGTCTGATGAGGAAACAAACACCTTCATTTTACCCTGAAGCAAAAGGGGCTGTAGGAGGATGGGAAGAGTGACTTCCAACTGCTGTTCGTGTTTAGCTTCACAAAGAGGGCAGTGACTGAGCAGAAGGGAATTCACTGGGGTGGTTGTGGCCTGTGAGCGTGGTTTGGTGCTAAAGCCTGAGATTCCAAAAGCTGTGACATGGCAGGGCAGCGAGCACTGGCATCAGCTGGAACGGGACATGGCTGGACTGGCATCATTCTAATATGCTACTGATTTTATTTTCTTCAAAAACTTCAGCTGGCACTGATAGAGCTTGTACTGTGCAGCATCAAAATGCTGTCCTCTAGCAGTGTGTGTGTGAGACACTGCTCCATGCGTACAGCTTCTGAGTCACGCTGTTCTGAGACTCCTCTCTGGGAACCAGATGGGAAGCTCCCAGTTGACTTCAGTTTTTTATTTAGTTTCAGGATGATCAAGGAAAAATATTTTCAGTCTGATGCTATAGGAGAGGCAGTGACATTTTGTTGGAATTTAATGATTGAGTTTTCAGGCTACGTATTTCTATTAAAGACCATAATATTTTTTGTAAGTATAACACAAAGGAATAAGTTAATCATCAACAAATTGTTTTCTGTTGCTTTAAACAAACAAATACACCCCCCCACCCCCCCAAAAAAAAAGGATAAAAAAAAGACGGGGGGGGGTGGGGGGGAAGAAGTTCTTGTTCTTGGAGGGGTGGAGGAGACTTTGGGAGCATTGCAGCTGTAGAAAAACTTGTGTTCTTTGGCCTCACAGATCCCAGTTGCTATGTAGCATTTTGGGGCAGGTGACATGCAAATAATCTCAGAGCATCTATTTTCCAGTGGAGTATCAGGAAGAGAAACTAGCACCCAACCTTTTTTTTGTAATGACAGTGAAGAAAGGAAGAAAAAGTAACAAAAGTAAGCAAACATGAATTTACAGTTCGTTAACTACTTTCTGGTTACTGGACGCTGTCTCTGTAAGTTGTGTCAGAAACTTACACACGTTAGCATGGCCTGCTCTTGAGCTCATTCCCATCCTTATTTTGTTCTGTCAAGTAGCCGTTCCTTTTTTAAAATTAACATTTAAAAATATTATTGAAAATTAATATGCTCCAGCATGTGATCCTCAAAGTGAAATGCTGCAGTAACTTTTATTTTGTTCTGTTATAAGAATGCTGACATCTTTCCTGAGTTCCGAAAGTGAGCATAATATGCATATACCGTGTAGACATCTCACATTCCCATAGCGGGTCTTGTGTTACAAACATGCATGTGCTGTTCAGGTAAGCAGGCTCTAGTTTCTGTGGCCCCGGCTGTCTGGGTGTGGCTGCAGGCAGGTAGAGCTGTGACTACCCCTGGCTCCAGAGCCCAGGGCAGGAGGTGATGGTGGGGAGCTGCTCCAGCCCAGGCCCTGGTGGGGCAGGCACCACTGACACAGGAGCTGATGGGAACAAGCGTTTGGGCAACTGTAGCCAGCTCTGGAGTGAGTTCTAGGCACACCGGGCTGAATCCACCCCTGTCAAGAGCAAACAGTAAGAACTGACAACTTCCCCCCCCCCCCCCCCCCCTTTTTTGGTATTTCATTTCCCCAGCTCTAGTTTTTTTGGATATTATAGTGGGTCTGAGATACTAACCTATTTTTTTCCATTCCTTTATACATTTTTGATATTTTTAGTTCTCTCTATAAAGCATCTTTCTTGTTGCTAGATGCTTGATATTTTTGCTTCGCTATTTCCTCAAATCTTAAAGCACTGCTTTTTGTCTCCCTTAATATTTCCCTTATGTTAAATTTAAGCAATTTGCCTTTTATCTTTGTCCATCTATCTGCTTCTGCTGTCTTCCTTTAATTTCCTTTCCGAGATATGGTCACATCATTGCAGCCAATATCTCTATTTTTTCTGACATGAGGTACACAAGAGCTACTTTGGAGCACTTCTGTCTGCTATTGCTTCTCAGTTTTGATTATCCCAGCTGGGGTCCAAAGGCCATGTTAAGTATTTATGCAGTATTCTCTACTGAGAACAGCAGACTCTTTCACTGTATAGAAATATGTGAAATCCTGTAAGTGGATTATACAAGTTTGCTATTTTGATGGATGATGTAATTGCAAAAAGTTGTTTCTTTTAAAATTTTCTCCCTTGATGGAAAAGCGGGTACAAATTATGCATGTGTGAGACTAATGATACGCCTGCATTGGTAGAAGCCTTGATGTCAGGTGTAGAGTAAATGGTGTGCGGCTTTTGGTTTTGTGACATCTGTGGTTACAGTCATGGCTGTCTATCATTTAATACTGTATTCATAATACTAATCTGAGTAGATAGACACATGCCTCCAAAAGTATAAGGATTTTATACATTAGTACTCTGTCATAGCTGAAAAAGGAAATAAAAGGTTGTACTTGTGATCATTTGATGCTCTTACTCCCTCGTGGAAGCTGACAGCCCTTTCTGCACTGTGATGGAGGATTAACGTTTGCTACTGAAAAAGCTATTATAGATTCAGCATGGCAATTTTTCCCATTGCAGGGACCAAGAATGATTATTTATGGCATGTAGCTTGTTTTAGTTTAGACAGAGTTCTGATGGAGGGAGAAAAAACAAGTCTTTTTCTCAGGGGCAGAGTATAGTCCCTTCTGATCCCTTGTTTTTTATGCTTTATTTTTAGAAGTGCTATTTTTAAACAGTTTGAAATACAAAAATATTTGCTTTTTTTTTCCTGGTTAAAAGGGAACCCTGTTGTGACACAGCATGACTCAATCTTTTTATAGCCACATCAAATACGTGTTGCTGAGGATAATCTAGAAATATGCAAACAATAAAGGCAAAGATAAGAAACCAGCAGTTTTTATTGTAATACAAAGTAGAAGGCAGCAAAAAAAATATTCTGTAAATAAATGTGTCTCATGACGGTTTATAATTCAATTAAAACAATATACTTTAACCATTTCATAGCAAAAGTAGTATGGAAAGTAAAGACAGTATGTAGTGTATAGAAAGTATTTTACATCCCTCCCTTGGTATTAATGTAGCAATTGTCTTAATCTGTTAACAAGTGGGTGTTAAGGGACATGTACAAAGTGAGAGTTGGAGTAATTTTTTTTGTTCTTAAGAGTCTTAACTGTTTTGATGCTGAAAATAATGAAGTTGCTGAAGTGGGGGGGACAGCACAGCCTAGTCTCTAGCCAGCTGGTGGCTCCGGGTGGGCTCCCCAAGCAGCATGGATGGCTCAGGAGCAGCAGGCTCTGAGCTCACAGGGTCACCATGTGACTCATACATACCGTTCTTGTCAGTGCAAAGCAGATCTGGTTTTGAGCTGTAGACAGCAACCAAATGAGTAATAACAGCTGACAGCAATGCAGCACACGCCTTTAATTCCAGCTTTGCCAGCCCAGGATCCCTTCCCTGTGCAACGTCAGGTGCTGGGTTTGAAGCTCAGGGAGAGGCTGAAGGAAGCCTGGCAGCCAGCTTGTTCACCACTCCTCTTTCCACTTCTGTGGTTTTTAACAGGCTGTTGATATGGTTTTGGTTATTTTGTAGTTTTCCTAATCTGCCAAGCATATCTTTTTTCAGCTGCTTAGGCATTGTTAGTGCTGACAGAAAGACTTTTAATTGCTTATTTATTGTACAGTTAGATCACATCTTTTGCTGAGAAAGCCTAAGAGTTGCAATTTGCTGACATCTGAACTCCACGGCTAGACCCAGGGCTGGACCGCAAGCCCTGAGCCTGTCTGTTTACCCAGATCTGACCATGCTTTGGGGGAGTCCTGGTCGAGTTACTGAGGCCTCACAGTGGCTAATGCTGACATGGAACTTTTGGGCATCTCTACTGGCCCTTGTTCTGCTGGGTCTGAAGTTCTTGATCAGTCCTAGGAGACCTGACCCGTGACTGGAGCAGATGGAGAGGGGTGGAGGGGAAATCACGTTGTGCAAAGGGTGACAGAGGACAATCAGCAGCTGAATGAGTTAATCACAGTCCTCCCTGCAAAGCAGGTTCAAGTTAAGATGGACAACAGATAACTAGCTCAGATGTAAATTGTGTCTATATTACAGTACTGCATTTTTATGTGGATGGTAGAAAGCTCTAGCTAAAACAAAGGTTAAATTCTCAAGAAATACAGAATAAGAAAAAATCATTAGTGCTTCCAGCGTGGGCAACTGAAAAGCATTTTAATTTTAAAGTATATATTCTTGACCTTTAGGAAATTTGCAGCCTGGAGAAATATGAAGATTTGCTTTTACAGCTGCTATGGTGTGAAGTTTTTTCAGATTATTTATGACAGGAATATTGTAAAAAACTTATTTCAAAACTATACGAAAAAAAAGGTAGCTGTTAGATGGATGTGGTTATAGTACCAGTTGAAAGTGACTGAACCTGATAAATTCAGGTTAGACTTTATAGTCATCACTCATGCTTGGAAAAGCAAGAACTTGGGAGTAGGTGGTCTGTAGAAACAGCACTCCCTGTTTTGTTTCCCAGACCAAGGAGGTGCTAGCCCCTGCATGTGGCTTTCCTAGTGGTTTAGTTTCCTGGAGAAAGGAGAATGAGAGCAAAAGTTAACTACAGGTGCAGTTAGGCACTTCTACAGCTTGGGTTTATTTCTAGATCCCAGGGAGAAGTCTAACAGTAACCTGGTGATGATTTGCTGCTTCTCCATATATCTGTGTGTAAGGCCATGCTTTAAAGGGGGCAAAAAAAAAGTAATCCCAAACTACTGATAGAAACTGCTGTTTAAAATGTACTTAGTGCTACCATTCTCAGCTGTCTTCCATGCTATTGCTTTCATGGGTATTTAGGCTGCTGCCTTTATATTAAATCTCCTGCATCCTTTTCCATTTGACTGCATGTGATACTTAGTACTCAGATGTGATGACAGCCGTGCATTAAAGCAGTGTGTAAGCACTGGGGAGAGAGAGCTGCTCTCAGGGCAAGCTGAGCCTTTCTGGTCCTGCCCCTCTTGCTTGCATGCTGCTTTGAATTGCTTTTGGGAAAGAACCCTTTGGCCTGGTAGTGTGTGTGGTGGCTTAATCACAGTCAACAACAGTCACTGGCTTTTATAAAGCCTGCTGTTCTGCAGACTGTGCACTTTTTCCATATATCCCGTGGCTTTGTGAGCTTTGTCTTACTGAATTTACTGGGTCTGATGACTTAGCTTTCAATGGGAAGCTTGATTTGTTTTCCCACTCTCATTTCTTACACATTTTCTTTAGCTTACTCTATTATATGATAATAAACCACATTCTCTATAGCTCTGTGAAGAATGTAATTCTCTGTATTTATTTTTATTCTGTACTTTTTTGTCCATTTTGCCAGTTCCTTTTTACAAGTGTTGTATCACAAATAGTTGATGAGTACACTGAAGGAAATTATGCTTCTCTATTGGACTTCTGTTTTCCCCAGTAACCTGACCTTCCACAGATTTTTTTCAGTCATCTATTTTGTAACAATTTCCAAGAATTAATTGGTTCCTTCATTTTATCAGTGCTTCCAGATTACTGTTTCCATTATGCAAATATGAAAGTATCAAGATTCACACAAACTAAGCTGGTTTAAGATTATTTTATTGAAGCTCATGGTAAGGTTATTGATGTTCAAGAAAACTGCTGAGATCGTGTGTTTTCAGACATATTCACCTCTGCTGTACTATACTTAAAAGCATTCGTTTAATTCAGGTTTGCAACTATTCCTCAGTGTTAGAAGTGAGAGAGCCACATCAGTGATAACAATGGCTGGACACTTAACAGAGAACACACATAAAGCCTACCAAGTTCTGTGCTGTCTCCAGTAGTAAAATGGGTCTGGATTTTGTGCAAATTCATTTAACTTGAGCTAAAAAAACAGTTGGTCCTGGGTTTTTGTATCAGTCAAGTTGAGATGAGTCTAAGCTATAGGCCTGACTCCATTTTCTAATTATGCTTTAAATCTGTGTTTTCCCCCCAATAGATGCAGTGAAGTCTGTGGAAAAATGTAGCCTGAGACTAGTTTAATGAACTAGTAATAATTAGCCAGCCCAGCTTAAAATAACCTTGTGCTCCCCTGACTTCCTTTGTAGTTCCCACTCCTATGACTGGTGTTGGTCCAAGTGCTTGACTATTTACATGAGGAAACAATTTGGCAGATGCACTTTCATGAGTGTGGTTGCATAGGTCATTTGCTAGTGAAGAAGTGTGTACACACAGAAGCTGCACATCTGTGAGCTGCTAATGTCCCATTTTAAAATTCTTGAGTTCAGCCAAAGTGTTGAGAGTACCTACATTTTCTTACTTAATTTGTAAGATTATGCATTATTTGATTCTGCAAAACACTTAATAAATTGATTGCATTCTGATGAATATGACTTGATCCTTAAGACTCATTCTTAGAGACATGGTTTAGTGGTTTTTGATAGGGCTAGGAATAAAGTTGGACTTGATCATCTTGAAGGTCTCTTCCAGCCGAAACTATTCTGTGATCCCATAACATTCATGAGAGCAGTGTAACTAAATCACGTCGTATAAAATTATGATATGAAAAAGTGAGGGAAATACACAGAATTGCCATTTTCTTGGTCACTTCTTCCTTGACATCATACTCAGCTTCTCGGTGTAAAATGCATTAATTCCAACATCACTAATTTCAGTATTGCATGAACAAGAATTAAAGTATGAAAAGGCAAGGGGGCAGAACTCCATTAGCATTATCTGCCAGGCTACAGAAAATAGGTTTGGGTTTGCAAAGCAGATTTATAGCTGAATTAATATCATTGACCTAGACTGGATTTACATTTGTTTGTGGGTGTATCCATAGAATCTGATTACTGTTCAAATCAGATGGAAAAAACCAGATTTTGATTTCAAGTGGTACAGCTTGAAATGTCACAAGTTTTCAGTAGCATCCTGAAATAGTAGTCTCGTAGTGTGGGGAGCGAATATCTATTTAGATGTCAGTTAAGCATGGTGACTAACAGATCAAAAAGGATTGTTAAGACATGCAGCTGAGAAGCTGTTTAAAGTAATCTGCAGAACATCACTGAGTACTTACTGCGTCAGGATCACAGCTTCCATTTGAGTAACAACCTGTGCAGGTTTGACTTAAAAGACTGTGAAGGATGGAGAATTCCCTGTACCAAATTTAATAGTTCAGGTGGTAATTATGCTTGCTACTAATAGTTGCACTCTAGGGGTGTAATTTTTCTGCATTCTTGGCTTTCAGTAACAGCATCTCAGTTGGAATAATTACTGAGGTAATTTTTTTGTTTGTTTTGTTGGTTTGTTTTGTTTTTCTGCTAGATTTAGAAATGTCTGCCATCTGAAATCCTTTCTGTGTGTAGACATTCATAAAACTCCATGGTCTTGAGGGCAGTGCAATTCGTTAATAGTTCACAAGCAAGTCAGTTGACATGAATTTATGTATGCCTTTATATAATGCCAGGAACAAGGAATGGAATTCAATGAAAGAAAAATATTTTGGAAGTTGGAATTTGAATAGATAGTTTTCAGTTATTTAATGCTAATGAGAGATGTAGTAACATTTTTGTTTATTGTGTTTTCCTGCAGGGCAGCAAAGGACACTACAGATATCACTGGCAGAGCCACAATGTCAAGCACAGTGGAGTGGATGATATGGTCCTTCTTTCCAAAATCACAGAGGATTCCATAGTGGAGAACCTAAAAAAACGATACATGGATGATTATATTTTTGTATCCTTTTAAAGTGTTGGTTTTGGCAGGGCCCTGTGGACTTGTTGAGCCAATGTGAAACTAATTATATGTATGTGTTCTGTTTAAACAGATTACTCAGAGGTGCTGAGCATCTTATGTTCCAGTTCACCTGAGATTACACAAAATGCTTTGTAAACTGAGCTAATTATGAGGGTTGAAATTAGGATCTAAAAAAATATTTTAAAGTATTCTTTTTGATATTTGGAATTGTTCATGTCATTGTTGAAGATAGGCCTGTAGCTCTGTATATTTATACATCTGTGTAACCCCTGAAGCTTCTGCAGTAATGCCACTTCTAAGGGCAAGAATCGATAGGTTTAACGCTTATATATGTCTTGATACCGTGTTGCCTTCTATACTGCCTATTTTTTAATTTAGTTTTTATTTTTATTTTAATCTCAAATGAACGGATTGCCTTGAGGTAAGAATAGTCACTATTTCATCTTTAATTTTCAAAGTGTAACAAGAGCTGCAATAATGAGTTTGGTAAATGCTAGTCAAGATGATTATATACTAGAAAGCTATACGGTGTCGTCTTCTGCTGTAGCCAGGTTTTCATACTTCCTAGTTATAGCTGGAGGATAGTTTCCTTGAAGATTTTTTTCACTATTTTTAGCAGAAAGGGAAGGATATATAGTATCTCCTGACTATTTTCATACATTCAGATGGTTAAGAGACAAGTAGCAGCTCAGTTTAGCAAGGACTGAGAGAGGAAAATTAACATTGCAGTTTCGCTGACATTTCCATCCCAAGCTGCAGAGTTTTTTAATGTGTGTCTGCACGTGGATCCTCTGTCCTGTAACATACAACACCATTATTAACTTTGAGTTACAGAAATGTGATAAAGTTACACAATATTTGGTAAATTATAGTGCTCTTTCTGTTAGTAATTTGAGTGTTTTGTCCCTGTGAACACTGCACCTTCCCTGTAGTACATTCACAAAGTGTTCATTTCTCTGTGTTGAAGAAATGGTTTTATGCTTTTTTTCTTACAAAAATAAGTGATACTAACATGGAGGTGGTCTTTCTACTGAAGCAGGAATAAGGATGTTTTCCAGGAGGACTTGTGGTCACAGTCTACTTTGAAGGCATTCTAATGCCTTTGTGTAGGGACAAAAGATTCCTTTTGCAGTTTGGTGAAGGCTTTTCATTCTAAAATGGTGATAATCTTTCAATTGTTTGTATGTCAACCTATGAATGAACATTTCTCTGCTGTGTTGCATAGAGATTACTGAATTGTCCCAGAAAACGCTGGTATTGTTTACCAACAGAAAGCTGTGCTTTGGGTGCTTACACTGACACAATGAATGCTTGATTTATTATATTCGAGACCCAGACGTTGTCACTCTTCTTTGAATTAAAAAATGTAAGAAGAAAGCATTGCAAATTAACAGTACAGAAGTACAGTTCAGTGGGTTATACTTCTTTTCTAACATCTTATCATTTTGTGCTGTAGCACCACAGTAATTGGGATAATCCATCAGGATAAATTTGTTAATTTTCCTACTTTTGTACAGAAATCTTAGGTAGTAAGTTTGCCTGTGAATAATTCTAGATTGCCTGCAGTACAGCATTTTGGACTTATTGACACAGGTACACTGCTAACACCCAGCTCACTCAAATCAACCCGTCCTGCCTGTAGAGTAGTAACAGTTGCTTCATGTATGTAAACTGCAGTTCTAATTCCAAAGGTTTCCGAAGTATTTTGGAAGTGTAGGTACATGTGCAGCTGAATGCAGAGCAGTGAAATACTAATATGCAAAATGTTATAAAAAAGCTTTCTGGGACTAATAATAGCTTGAAACTGAGTGTCGTCTTATAGAGCATCGTTCAGGGTAAGACTCCTAGGGACTGTTAATAGTTATAAAATAGCACCACATACTGAATTACGTAATTCCCTTAGCTCCCCCAGTAGTACATGCACCTGAGTAATTGCCCAGTTTAGCTCGGTAGTGGCTGTTCCCATCTGACTGTGCGTGCTCAGCACTATCTCCGTGAGATCAGAATGCGTTGCTCTGCTGTAGTCTGCAAAGGTCAAAACAATCTTTTCTAATACTGACAATACGACCTCCTCAGTTACAAAGGAGTAAACCAGTTTAAATATAACGTTTCCTTTCTGTATTTTTATTCAACGTGTGTTGTGTTTGGGCCTCTAATACATGTTTCTGTAGTTCGCTTGTCCTAAAATAAATATTTTGATAATATGAAAGTTTCCCATTGCATGGTATGTTTATATACTTGTAAGCCCACTAATTTAATTTTTATTAACAATTGTAAGCTGTGGGTTTTTTACTATTATTTGAAGCTGTGCTGAATTATGTAATAGATGGAAAAGTTATTTGGCAGTCACTAGTGGCAAGATAATACTTTGTGAAATGGTAGTTACCTTGACTTCTTTTGAATACAGACATATATTGGCTCAGTATTGATTTCTGTGAATCCCTTCAAGCAGATGCCGTATTTTGGGGAAAAGGAGATTGAAATGTACCAAGGATCAGTAAGTATAAAGTAACTTAAAATGTACTGCAGTATTCAGGGGCATGTAAAAATGATTGTGTGATTAAACACTTGGAAGCATTTGTTTCTGGATTTGGGTAGCGTTGTATGAGTCTGGGAGAATGTATTTGATATCCATTACCATATATTGAGTCTTCAAATTGAATTCCCTGGAACATAGGATTAGTATTTCAAGAAAATACCGGTATTGGTTAACTCTAATCCATATCAAGTTTCTCTCCTTGACATGTCCCTCTTTCTGCAAAGGCAGTTTTTAGCTATTGTATGCTTGCAAGTGTGGCGCACAGTGCAAAATGGCCATTAATGGATTTGGAGAACCCTCAAACTGGAAAAGAATAATAAAAAAGTTGAGATGACAGAATTAGATGCCACTTCTGAAAAATCAGTTTGGAGAGTGATTCAGCACAAGCATATTAGGGACTTAAAATTCAGTTTCGCTCTCTGCTCAAATTGGGTATATCCATAGACTCAGGGAACCATTCAGTAACAATGGACACAGTATCCACAGTATCCAATGAGGCAGCACCAGGCTCTGTGCAGCAGTTCAGGTACTTTGTTACCATATGGCTACTGGTGGAATAGGCTTTAATCATGTGAGTTTCTCTTGGACAAGTAATATATTTCTAGCACAGACCATTTTTAGAACAGGTTGTTTACAATAGTTTAGGAGAAAATTATGGATGAGAAAAAGATCACTAACAAAACCCAGAGGCTTGGTTTTATTTTTTTATTTTATTAGAGAAGGGTCCGGGGAGACCTTTTTGTGGCCTCCCAGTATCTGAAGGGGGCCTACAAGAAAGCTGGGGAGGGACTTTTTAGGCTGTCGGGCAGCGATAGGATTGGAGGGAATGGATGAAAACTAGAGATAGGTTGATTCAAGTTAGACATTAGGAAGAATTTCTTCCCCATGAGGGTGGTGAGACCCTGGCACAAGTTGCCCAGAGAGGTGGTGGAAGCCCCATCCTTGGAAGTTTTTAAGCCCAGGCTGGATGGGGCTCTGAGCAACCTGCTCTAGTGGGAGGTGTCCCTGCCCATGGCAGGGGCGATGGAACTAGATCATCTTTAAGGTCCCTTCCAATCCTGACAATTCTATGATTCTATTAAATGAATAATAAAATCTCTGGGGAAAATTCAGTATAAAGTGGCATTCAGACTTGTTTTTTCCAGGAAAATAATTATTTTAATTTAAATAAAAAAACATATTACACATTCTGTGTTGTTTATTCCTGTGTTGAAAAAATATTCTCTTATTTCCCCCTCCTAGGCACAATATGAAAACCCACCACATATTTATGCTCTTGCAGACAGCATGTACAGAAATATGATTATTGACAGAGAAAATCAGTGTGTCATTATTAGGTAAGAGAAAGATCTATAAAAAATATATATATTTATGTTGGTGTTTTAACTTCAAGAAGCAGAAAAGTTGTTTGTTTGTTTTTAATTATATTAATAAAAATCTTCTGTTTCCGTGACCACTGAACATTTTGGGGTTTTCTAGGATAGCTAAGTACTTTCTGACCCTTACTTTTGTTTACCAGTAAAATTCTTACAATAGCTAAACCACAAGAAATGTCTTGCTGACATAGAGAAAGGCCCAATACCAAAACTGCAATAGCTTGAATGACTGCATGCCATGGATGAACAACTATAGCAGCCACAGATACCGTTAAATCCAACATTCTCACCTTGTGACTGCATTTCACCGTACTCTGTTTTTAGTACTGTTCCCAGTTTTTGGTTTGTTGTTCCACCCCCCGCCCCCCCCTTAAAAAGAAATGTACTTTTGTTCCTCTAGGAATTTTGGTTGCATTCAGTCAGAGACGAAGGGAAGAGAGAGATACTGGAAAATAAGTTTTGTCTTCACTGTTAATCTGGTTTAATTATTAGGCTGGGGGAATTCACCCTAGAATTGTTGCTGAACTTCTTTAGTGATGAGCATTACTTCAGTCACAGTGAGTTTTGGGTCCAGAGGTATGCTTTGTTCTCAGCTGTGGCTTTGTAGATGGGGTGTGGTAAAAGAAAACGTGCAGAGAGCAAGAACTGCAGGATATTGAAGCTGGTACATTATACCTCTTCTGACTTTACTTAGCTAGAAAACTTCAGAATTTCACTGTAATGTGCCTGGAGCTGCACTTTGCCTGGGGCAGTGGTGTCCGAAGTGGGATGCAAGCATCACAGGGACTGCAGTGAAATCCACTGGGATGTGGGAAGAAAATATTAGACCTTCTGTAGTAGATGTATGGAGTTTATAAAGAGATAAATCCCATACCTTGGCAGTGCATGCACAGACGTTTTTATAATGATGGTGTGTGTAATCAAAAGCGTTTGGAGACCACTGGCCTAGGAGACTTTCCTAAGAACTAGGTAAAAGAGGAGAAAAAGAAACAAATAATTGGAAGGGAAACTTTCATTATTTTATTAATAAGTTTTATTAATAAGAGGTCAATGTCTGGCTTACGGTGCACATAGGAACACATGAATGGAGACACAAGGATGGTGGGGAAGGGGTTGATGCACAACTGGGACTTCCTATAGGATGTGGTTTGAGCACCTGTGGTATCTACCTCTGGAGCTGGGAGGGGACACTCATTCCTGGAGACTAGACACAAATTTCCAGGCAGATTAAGGAAGGTTTCTGGTGTGCCCTGCTGTAGTCAGGACCCTCTGTGTGTGAGGATGCATCCGTGTAAGGACCCTGTGTGTGTGTGTGTGTGTGTGAGACAGACCCTTTTCCAAGGACATTTAATTTCAGAATTCCAAGTAATGCATTTAGACAGAGACAGAAAAACGTCATCTGCTTCAAAAAGTCAGTGAATGAGCTAGGAAAGCAGATCCAAAAGAAAATACAGTTCTGTGAAAGGCTGCATAGATAGATAGCAACCAAAAATAACCTTTTTTTTGGTGATAATACAAATTTTAAAACTGTTACCAAAGAACCTTTCCAGGGCCAGAAAGCTTGTTTCATTAATGGAGTAATTGTAGCATATATGCATATGCATTAAGAGAATTACTTGTATGCAAGTCTAAGTATAGTTGATGAGCCATGAGCTATTACGAGCTGTTGAGAGTGTAAACAATGAGGTTACTCATGGGCTGGGTTCTGGCTGGGCTTAGGTGGGAGGAGGGAGCAGTACCCACAGTCATCTTCCATGCTCTGGGCAGAATTACAAAGGAAGTTTACTCCTGTCAGTAACGCAGTTACACTGGAGTCTGACTTTCATTATTTTTCACTGAGGTATGGTATTTAATTGAAGCCTCTATTGAAACAAGCTCATAAAAGTCTAGTACTAGAGCAGATTGTTTGCCTTCCTTTCTTGCTTGAAATGGCAGCTCTTCCAAACAGTCAACAAGGAGTTGTCCAATCAAGATTTTAATTATGAAGTTTTGTCTGTTGTGGCTTTTAATTCCTTCTGGACTATCCTTGTCCTTTACTTAAGAGAGTGGAGGTTATGGTGAGTGTTTTCTATTATATAGCAATAAATGTTCTTCTTTAGATTGTTCTTAAAGATTTTATTTGTCAGTGAAGCTGAGGATTTTATTTTCACTTTTTTTTTCTGTGATCTCTGAGAGATGTTGCAGTTGCTTTAAAGCAGTTTTTCAGTCCTTCTTCTTTGTAATTTTAGTTTACATTTTACATCCATGTGTCAGTGTTTGAGTGCAGTAAAACTATGTATGATGACTGCATACTTGAAAAGACAATACATCTTAAATACTACAAAAACGTGTTAATGAAAATATCATTTAACACTGCAACTGTTTTTACTGAACAACTCATGTCTATCTTAAGTCTGTTAAGCTCAAAACTTAGTCTGAGATTTCTAATCAGCTTCTGTGTGTCAGCTTGTCAGAAGACTCAAATGAATGATTGTTCTAAAATGTCTACAGAATCTAACTGATAATACAGTTGAACTTTAATGAGGAGGTGGTAGAAACATAAGTCTAACAGAAAAGTTAGGTAAAAGCTCTGATTCAGAAGGGAAAAATAGCTCCCTGAAGTTATGCTACTGAGGTTTCTCTGAACATAAAATTATTAGTATGTAAATATTGTATGTAAACAAGCTAAAAAGCTTATCCAAACACATCAGAGTATTTTACATATGCAGTGTTCTTTAGTGGCAGATCTGGGACTTCTTTATACTTATTGTTGCTAAAATGCCTATATTGTCATGTAGATAAGTATTACTTGTATCACTCTATAGCCAAGAGTACTATATTAAATGTCACTCAGAAAATTATTTTTAGAGAGAAGAATGGGGCTATGTATCAGATATTGCTTCTGCAATCACTGATTATATTTCCCCTGGGAAAAAAGGAGGGAGCAAAAAAATTTCCTGATGTGTTCTTAGTCTTACTCTAATTTCAGCTGTTGGTTGACTTTGAACTTTTGTGAAGTAGCAAATGATGGTAGAAGAAACAGTATGTCGTTCAAAGCACTATCCTTTTTGTTAGTGATTGAGACTATGTCATGTTTTTAGTAACAGAAGTCACCGAGAAAAGTCAATACCACAATCCACTTAATTTAATCCATTATAATAATTTTTTCAACCTTTAAAAACCTCTGTGCTTCCAACATATTTAAAACTACCAAACTAGAAAATGATTACATCTTCTTTAAAATAGTTTTAATAGCAGAATAGCAATAAGATATGTGAAAAATCATTTGGTGTGGATGCCACAATTTCCCTGCTACAGTTGACTACCTGAGCTTTACTGGGAGCAAGATACCATCCCATCAGATAAAGTTACTTTGGTTAATAAATAATGCATCATTCTGGTTTATTTTAGTTTAATTGGAGCAATTTACTGCTCTCTGATCAATAAAAGCATAGAACTGAAAAAAAGTGTATGCATGCATAAGTCTAAAGCAAACTCTGAAAGGCAGTCTTTTAGCCAAATTAATTTAATATAAAAAGACCGTTTCTATCAAGAGAGAATAACAATAAAATGGAACTATTTTAGAGAGCTCCTTCCATAGATATCCTCCAGGTCAGTTTCTGTCGCGGACACTAGGGAATGAAAAGTATAAACCACACTCCGTTTGAACAAAGAGGAGAAGGATGATGTATGCATCAAAGAAAATCTTACAGAAATGTGTTACTATTTACTGTGTGATAAATAATACCCAATCACATTCATTCAGTGTTTGGCCCTGGATCCTCCTCTCTATTCAGTTGAAAACTGCATATATAAACTGAAGAGTATGATTTGGTTTAGATTGGTTTGTCTGTCCTGTTTTACAACAGGATGATCAAATTTACTGCAAGCAGATTTTGTAGAAATGTTATTTCAATTGTCAAACTATTGTTGATTTGAACGTCAAAATACAGGTTACCATCCAGCAAACTCTTCCTGTCCCGTGAGTGTAGTAGATGCCAATAACATAGGTTGTCTTCTTTATGCTTCGGAAAAGATGACTCAGAATAGATAATGAAAATCATGACCCACATTTCACAGATGAGATGATCAAGAAATATTTTTTTCAGCTTTTCAAGTTTCCTGTTCGATCTGTAAAACTGAAGTCAGGAGAAGACAAAAGCACGCAAGTGTTTCTGGGAGAGAAAAAAACCAAACCACAAAAGCCTTTCAATGTTTCTGTAGTGTCTGGAATCGTTAAAGATGCAAAATGATATTTGCAGATTGGCAATCTGGGGAGCTTTTTTAGAATTAAACCTTTGGAAATGTCTCCATTTCTCATGCTGATAAGGAGCTCAAAATTGATAGACTCAGCAAGTCCTTTCCCTGTGCAGGACATGCTGATGTTTCTCTGGCAAACATAGCTAAAATTTGTGCAGAAAAAGATGTGCATTTGATCCATATCCAGGAACAAGTAGGCACAGGATAGAAGAGTCAACAACATTCACTGAAATGATGCAGGAGATTGAAGATAGGACAGGTTTTCAGACAAGGGAAAAATATATTTCAGATATCTTTATAACACTGAAGCCACATCTGTCTGGTGGTTTGGTTTTTTTTGTTTGTTTCTGCTTGGGTTTTTTGTTTGTTTGTTTTGGTTTTTTGTATTGGTATAGTTGTGCAGGTCAGGGTAAATTCATTAAGGTCAAAGCTGACTTGCACCAAGATTTGTATAGGTCTGGAGGAATTCTTTTAGCTTTTAAGGTATGAAATAAAGCATGAGGTTGAATTGTCTGGTGTGCCAATCTTCTTACCCTCTTGAGAAGCTTACTAATTGCAAGAAGGCAGATCTACTGATGTTGTAAACTTTATTTATTCACCATTGAAATGAACTATTACAACGGAAGGAAGGAAGGAATTGTGAAAGGTAGTATGGAATATTAAGACTTCTTGTACCCTGTGTCAAGAGGCATAGGAGCAGGAAGGTAGTTCTTCCGTCATTCAGGATGTGATTAATAATGTCTCATTATTTCATTCAGGAACACCTAAAACAAAGGACTCCTGAAGTGAAGTATGTGTCTGGCATGGCATTCAAAGCTTGAATTTTCAAATGAGTTTTGTGTTAAGATCTGAAATCCCACTGAATTTAGATGGGAATTAAATTCTTAACCCATAAATTCTCTTTTGAGCAATTTGCTTGTATAAAGTATGTTTATTTTCCAGTTTACATAGTTTTCTGACTTTGAAGCCCCATAGAGCTTCTGGTGTCCATGCAAGATGATGTATTCAAAATTATTTATTCACAAACATGTCTAAGTACTGTGCTACGATACTATATCATAGTCTATTGCCAGCTTAGCTGATGTAAATATGGTGTATATTTATTGTTATTAATTGTTAAGGTGCCTAGTCTTGGTTGAACAAGATAAACCTCAAATTACTCCATTCTAGTTATTTGAAAACTAACGGGTGCATTTTTGTGTTCCTTTTCTCATAGCGGAGAAAGTGGTGCTGGAAAGACTGTAGCTGCAAAATATATCATGAGTTATATCTCCAAAATTTCAGGAGGTGGCCCTAAAGTACAGGTGAGTTGATACAGAGTAATACTGAAACACAAACATAGTTTAAAGATTTACTTCAGAGGTAGAGTGACAAAGGTATGTCTTGTCTGACACTGGCAGCCAAGAGGCACTCGACCAAAGAAGCTTGTGGGTGAGCAGCTAGAAGTACATACAAGCCCTCAACAGCAGAGAGACAACTGAAGTGAACAGTGAACTGCTTGCTTGCAGATTGCTGGACTGCCTGGGTGATGGGAGCCATATGAAGGAAATTCACAGGCCCAGAATCATGTCTTTTAAAAGCTTTGCAGCTCTCGTGCTGAATTATGTCTACAAACTTTTTTTTTTAATTAAGGGCTAAAAGGTGCTTGAGTTATCATTCTTAAGCAGATTAAGAACAACAACCAATCTCCTTACAGTAGATGTGTGCTTTTTGCCTCCTGTGTTGGCATTCTATTGAAAACTGAACTGGCTTATTACTTGTGTTAAATATCTGATTTGTATGCATACATCACAGAGCCAACACCAGGAACATCGTCTTCTTTTATGAGGTTATCTAGTCAAAACCGGAGTATCTGAAAGCTAACTGAAATAACAAGTAGTTGATCTTATTAATAACTATACTATCAATGTCTGCTCTATTTATTGAAAGCTTTTAAATAAACTAATTGACTGAATTAGCTGTAAAAATTCCCATAATGATGTTACAATGTCATTCATTGACTGACAGACAGTGGTAGGTATGTAGTCACCGCTTTTACCAGTCCACTCTTTTTGAGTACTTACTGGTGTTTTTTTTTGCTTTATTGAAGTCTCTGATGTTGAGTATGTTCTTTCTGCTTAGTTTTGTGCAACAGTGATACTGGGAACTTTTCAGAGAATAATTCAGTAACCAAGAGAATTATCTAGAGAAAGTATGCATTGTGTTATTTTTGGAATAAATATAATAATGCTTGATAAGTAAATATTTTGCTTTACTTAAAAGAAGACAGCTTTTGTACAAAGTTAAAAAAATATTTTTAGTGATTACAGAGGAACGGTTGATGAAGTTGGTAAGTTGCCTGTAGTACTTCTGAAATAAAATTCGGTCTTCTTTTCACAACCCAGAATATATTGGGTTTGTTCCAAAGCTAGTATCTTGTCCATACTTCCAACTCCTGGGATCAGATACGGAGAACAGTAACCTACTTTATTGCTTTCTAAGACAGTGAGATAGCAGCACCATTGATACTGAAACAGGTTTCTGGAGCACTTGCAGATTCCTGAATTTCATGCTGCTCCTGATCTCATTAGTTGTGCTTATGGACCCACGAAAAGATTTAAATGCTCCCGTGTAAGAAGGAAATCGCTTAGAATCAAGATGACGGAACAACCAGATCAATTTATTGTCTGTGTTTTTTGGCAGAACAGTGTACCAAAGGGACCAGTTTTTAGCCTCAGGCATTTTGTTCAGTTTTATAGGATTTTCTTCAGAAAATAGGAACTAGAAGCTTGGGGGGTGTGGGGTTGTTAGATTCTATTATCTGATCAAGATTTCTTACAGATGCAGACACTTGTTTTTTAATAAAAAATTATAGATGTCATGGTTTTCTATAAATCTGTAAGAATTAAAAAAAAATGTCTGATTCTCTATCTCTCTTGTTTCCTAAAATTTTAGCATGTTAAAGATATTATTCTGCAGTCCAACCCTTTACTGGAGGCCTTTGGAAATGCAAAAACTGTACGGAACAACAACTCCAGCAGATTTGTAAGTCACTCTACCTCAGAGATTATTTTATTCTTCCAACTTCTGTGCTGTTATAGAGACAGTGTTCAGGAGTATAATATAAACTGATTACAAAGAAGGTAAATCTAAATAAACTGTAAGGTGTGTTTTAAAAAACAGTATATGTTGAGAGACTTCTATCATTCTGCATAGGTTGTGAATTTGTTTCTCTTGCAATATGTGCTGGTCACAATCTATTTATAAAATGTTCAGTCTCAAGCAAATAACTTACCAACAACAAACCGGCCAGTTTTCCAGATCAGTAAAATTATATGCAGTCATAGATGTTTAAAAATAAATAAATAAATTGATAGCTTTTAAAAAAAAAATGGATTAAATCATCCTTAGATTTACTAATAGGTACAAAAAGTAGGCAGGAATTAATTTCAGTCTGTCATTGTAAAATAATAGAATTGTGAAATGACTATTCACTAGATAATATACTGGAGTTTCCATATAAAAGTTACACAGAGGCTTTACAAATTTGAGATTTGTTCCTCAGACAACATAAGTGTTAATGCAGTTAATGTCTCCCTGAAAGAAACTGGTAATTGCTTTACCTTGCTTCTGAGCAGAGTGCTATGTTTGATGTTGGCCATAAATCTGTTAGATATACTTCCCATATATAGGTGAGCCTTGTGGTTTCCTTTATACTAAGCAAGAGTCTCAGCAGTGAAAAGAAGCCAGTGACTTCCTCTCTGCATTTGCGTTAACCCGCGATGTATTATCCTGAGTCTTGCACTGTGTAAATGCAGAAAGAAAGAAAGGTGATTGTTCAAGAATCTAAGCTTAAGTTGTACCTTGAGGCAGCTGTGTCACTGCATCCGTAAAAATTAAATATCCTAGTAACCTTCCTTGAGATACTGTACAAGTGCATGATTTCACATTTGTACTTACTAATCACTCAGCAGCTTTCATTATTTATTGCAGGGGAAATACTTTGAAATCCAGTTCAGCCCAGGTGGAGAACCAGATGGAGGGAAAATCTCCAACTTCCTACTGGAAAAATCTCGAGTTGTAATGAGGAATCCTGGAGAGAGGAGTTTTCACATTTTTTACCAGGTCAGAATTGTATAGGTGCTTTCTCAGTGATTGAAAATAACTAGGACCAGTTTTTCCTTTAGCTTTGGTTGGAAGGGACACTGAAAGATCATCTAGTACAACCCCCCTGCCAGAGCAGGACCACCTCAAGCAGGTCACTTAGGAACATGTCCAGGTGGGTTTGAAATGTCTCCAGAGAAGGAGACTCCACAGCCCCTCTGGGCAGCCTGTTCCAGAGCTCTGTCACCCTCACCGTGAAAAAGGTTTTCCTAATGTTTCTGTGGAACCTCTTATGCTCCAGCTTGCATCCATTGCCCTTTGTCCTATCATTGGACAGAACATCCTCCTGACACTCACCCTTAACATACAGGAACCATTTTTTAACTACTCTGTTATTTATTCCTGACGCTGTTGAGCTAAGTGATGCAAAAAGGTGTTACTTGAGCCATACTCCAAACCAAGATAATATTGGTGCAGTTCAAAACTGGCTTATATGCCATAGTGGGCATAAAGGATACCTGGCCTCACAAGTAATGCTTTCTTAGTATGTCCTTTCAACTCTACCTACCGTTCAGTAGTCATGGAAAACATGTTGCTCCTGAGGATTTAGGTAATGCGTTGCAGATTGAAAAACCTTCTTTGCCTTATATTTATGAGGTAAAGATAATGGAAGGCATTTAAATCAGTCACAGTTTTGATTTTTATGAGATGTGGAAGTTAGAACTAAACCACTCGTGGGAATGGGAATGATAATCTGGTCTTTTGGGTTAAACAATTAAAAAAAAATAGGAAGGATACGTACCTGGCACAGCAGCAGCTATACCTCTCCCAGTAATTTCAAGCTCAGTCACCTGTTTCTGACCTGCCTCACCTCTGCTGAACATCACTGTATGATACCTAATTTGGGGATTTTTATTCTGCAGCTAATTGAAGGGGCTTCCTCAGAACAAAAAAGCAGTCTTGGCATTACCAGTATGGACTACTATTACTATCTGAGTCTCTCCGGGTCCTACAAAGTCGATGACATCAATGACAAATCAGATTTCCAGGAAACACTGGTGAGGTTTTACTCTATGATTTGCATAGTGGTCGATGTACGTTCATTTCACTGTCCATTTGTAGCCAAGACATTGATGTATTAATGTGGGAATGAGAAATTAATGTTGATATAACTTATTGTATTTTACCCCGAGGGGAATGTGTATTACCTTGAAGAGGTCCTATGTTGTAGCCTAACAATCTGGAGAAGATAGATAGGTTTTATGGAAAGGCATTTTGTTTTCTGTTTGTTCTTTTTCAGAAGGGTGGAAATTTAATGATATGTAATTGAGTGCTGTATGAAAAATGTGAAAATGCAAACACAGTGAGGAACTTCCATTAGGAGAAAAATATAACAGAGTGCACTGTTTTAGCTGAATTCTTAGTGGTGACTGATCTTCCACACCTATTGAAAACAGTGTAGGTGAAAGGCTGGAGAAAGGGACTTGGAAAGCATAGATCAGGGATCTTTATGAAGTGCTGTTGCCAATTCATTGTGTGACCTTTATGCAAGTCATATCAACTTGCTGGTCTCCTGTTATTAGAAAAAGCATATCAACACATCTTATTTATATACGTAGTACATTTAAAGGCCTAAAAAAAGTAGTTACTGTTGTATTCTAGATAATTTGGTATTTTTTAGTAAAACAGTCAGCTGAGAAGAGATTCTGTAGGTTACCATGTAGTCTAGACTCCAAACCCCGATGTTGTTTGTACTGTTTTCTAGTAAGTGCCTGAAAGTCACATCTTAAGCCAGACAGACTGTGCTGCTTTTTAGAGTCATTCAGTACAGCATCACAGTTTTTCATCTCAGTAGATGAACTGCCTGTGTAGAAATAATAAAATCATTGTCTCTGTGCTCATTCTTTCCCATTTTGCAGTGAAACCACTTACTTTTAGTGTGACACTAAGAGCAGGTACTGATTTTTTCAGACTTTAATTTGCTAACACATCTTCTAAATGGTGTAGATAATTCTGTTTTAATTAAAAAAATTACAAAAATGCTGAAGTGGGACATATGGTACCTTTTGAAACTTCAATGCAGGCTGTAATGACATTTGATTGCCTTGGGTCTTTGAAAACCTCAAATTTTTAACATAAAATTTTAAAAGAACTTCTATTACAAGAGTCATTTAATAGATTCTTTGACTGATTAATTTTTTTTTCTTTTCTTTCTTCTTCTTCCCAGCATGCAATGAGTGTGATTGGGATCTTTGCAGAGGAACAAGCATTGGTGCTGCAGATAGTGGCAGGAATACTGCATTTGGGAAACATCAGCTTCAAAGAAGTTGGCAACTATGCAGGAGTGGAGAGTGAGGAGTGTAAGTACCTCTGGAAACTCTTACAGAAGTAGTGATGAGCAGAAACGCAGATGGCATAAAGCGAACTACAAGCCTGAGCTGCTCATCCAAACACAGTGCATCATTCCTCATAGTGCGAGGCTGCTACTGTAGATTCTTTTTCAAAACCAATGGTACTGAGGCCCCTGTTTTCTCTTGTACAATGCCACTGACTTAACAGGAGTGTGCATTTTGCATTTTGAATTTAAGAAATCCTTTTCCAGCACTTGAGTATGAAATAATAGAAATAGTGAGAAATGCTTTCAAGCAAACTTGAACTCTGCTCCTTTCAATGCATCAGCACATGTTCGTAAAAACACCCGTTTCTCATGTGATTTTTCTGACCTCGCTGCCATGTGAAAACAGCTACCAACTCGTGGAGTATCTCCAGTCTGAAGTACACAGTCAGCACTCAGGCATATATAGATGTATATTTATATCTACTGTGTAACTATTTCCTTATCCACAGTGCATTGGTCCTTGCATCCTTCACCTCTTCCTGCTGTTTTAGACCAGCTAGGCCCTTTAGAATCATAGAATGGTTTGAGTTGGAAGGGACCTTTAAAGGTCATCTGATCCCATCCCCCTGCACTGAGCAGGGACATCTGCAATTAGATCATGTTGCTTGGATCCCCATCCAACCTCACCTGGAACGTTTCAAGGGTGGGGCATCAGCCACCTCTCTAGACAACCTAGGCTGGTGTCTCACCACCCTTAGCATAACAAATTTCTTCCTTTGATCTAGTCAAAATCTCCTCTCTTTTTAGTTTAAACCCCTTGTCCTGTGTCTCAACAGGCCCGTGCTTCCATTTAAATCACGATATTAAATATTTTAATGAAATCAAGATATTTAACAGCCAGAAGAAACAGATAGAGAGCGTGTTGCCTCAAAAAGTAAAAAACTGAAAAGGCACGAGTTGAAAGTAAGTTGGTTAACATGAATGTATTTATATGAGACATGTACACCATGTTTCTCTTGCTCACTGGGATAGAAATATATAATATGTAGAAAAAAATTAGCAGATAGAATGAATATAGAACTTATAAACATACTGCATTTCAAAGAAGCCAGAGAAGAAATAGCAAATGTCTAGTTTGCTAAAATTTCTGCATTATGAAGTTGAAATTTGGGTTCATGTCTCTTTCCATTAAACCTCCCCCCAGTTTACTATTTGTCCTTGCCAATTAAATAGTAAAGCATTTATAGCCTGGACAACCACAGAATATAAAACACAATGAAAGACTTCTTATAAGTCCTGCTGTCAGTAAGTCTGAAGTAATAAAAAGTTTTAGGAATTCGGTCAATAGTGTTCTTGTTATTACATAACCAATCACAGAAAAACATACAAAGGCCATTCTTTAAGACACCAAAAACTCTAGTCTCTGAGTCAGAATCTAATCTACATAGACCATTCTTGACAGACATTTAGACAAACACTTCTTTAAAACTGACAGTGATTACTGTCTGTTTCAGTTCTTGATTGTATTAGTTGCTGAAAAAAGTATTCTCATTATTTATTCTAAATCTTCCATGTTGCAAATCATGCTAAATACTACTTGTTCTCTCCTGGATGCAGAAAACAATTTAAACTGTCCCTCTTTACATTTGTATTGTATTGAAAGATGTGGTTTACACTTTCTGAAAGTCAATGAAATGGACCTAGTCCTTTTCAGCTTTCTTCATAGTTTGTGTTTATTCCACAGAATGCTATTGATAACTCTTTGAGGATCATTTTTTCAATGATGTGCATATCCTGCTTTATAGTAATTTCTAGACAGTAACTCTATGGTCTCTAACTAGGGAAAATAATCAGGCATCTTAAGAATGTGAAGCTGTACCCTAAAAATGTTCCTTGCAGTGCTTTTCTTGTCCACCATTTCCTTCACCCAGTGTGTTTCTTTGCCTTAGCAGCAGCATTGAGCGCTGAGAAGGAAGGTTTCCAAGGTGCGCATGGTGGTTCTTACCATTATACTATCTTCATAAATTCTTACAGTAGTATTGGCTAAATACTTACTCTGGCATCTTTACAGTATACATGAGCATATTTAATCTAAAATTACCTACACTCTTTTCCATTGTAAAGCATATGACATTTGCCTTTTTCCATGTACTCTTCAACCTTAGTTCTCAGTGAGTTACCAGAGATGTTGCCAGTGATGCAGCTTTGGTTAGTTGTGTGGTTCCTAGCACCCTAGGGTAAATTTGGATAAAGAGTCAGACTTCAGAAAGCTGGCTGTTATTTGCACTAATGTACTGAAGGGTTTAGCAAAATCCTGCTGTGACATTACAGATTTGTAAAGAACAAGTGGCTGCTGCCATAGTGATTGTTTTACATCCTCCTCATACCCGTAAAGTATATCTGAAAGCAGTGGAACATGGAGGAAATGCTGTTGGAGGATTACGTGGTTCAGTGGAGGTGCAATACCAACTACTTCCATATGCTTTCAAGCTGTTTCTCCTTTTATATTCCTTAAGGTGTGTGACACCTGCAGCTGACATCTGGACCATGTGCTAAGAGTGCAAAGAAAACTAGGCTTGTGTCTGCTTATTGCACAGATGTCTTTTTCTGCTTTACTTTTAAACAAGGGAAACCAGAAATTGTGAAGTACTTCCAGAATAAGGGATTAAAACCCCCAAATAAATGGCAAGGCATTTGAAAACTTTTTGCAATATCCTAACTTAGAAGAAGAAAGGGAAAGAATATTAGGAAGCAGATAGCATATTCTTTATTACGTTTTAAACATTTCATGTTTTTACAAAGAATTTTCAATCGTGTCAGTTTTATTTAATGTGTGAACTCTATGGCTTTTTCCTGTCTCCTCCAAGAGTGATTTGTTTGAACCTCAAAGTTAAAAACTATGACCTAAATCAGATTACTTGTTTGAAGGACTGAAGGTACAGAAATAGTTGTCTATTTTCCTTCAAGGTTTTTTTATCTTAATTGAAATCCCTGTAAGTAAAGAGTTGAAAATGTCCTTGGGGAGTCGAGGGAAATTTTAAAGACATAAATCCATCCTTTTTTTTTTTTTTTTTTTTTAATTAAGCTGCATGCCCTATGAGGTTTATTACAACTGGTTGTTATTAAAGATAGAGCTCATTTATTTTCCTTCATTCTGTACTAGTTTAATCTGTAAGTCATAACCCAGCAACCCTGATCTTTCTTGCAGTTTTGGCTTTCCCTGCTTTTCTCCTGGGGATTAACCAGGACCGCCTAAAGGAAAAACTGACCAGCAGACAGATGGACAGCAAGTGGGGAGGCAAATCTGAGTCCATTAATGTAACACTCAATGTGGAACAAGCCTGCTACACCAGGGATGCACTAGCCAAGGCCCTTCATGCCCGTGTTTTTGATTACTTGGTGGATGTAAGTTGGATTTTCTTGACTCTACTGAAGTATTAACACAAGTACAAGTAAACTAGGAATGTTCCTTGCAGCGCTTTTCTTGTCTGTCATTTATTTCACCCAGTGTGTTTCTTTGCCTAAACCTTAGCAGCAGCATTGAGCGATGCAGTGACCACAGAGAGCAAATAAAAGACACTGATTATATGACAAGTGCTACACTTTCTTTGAAGCAAATGAGCTGTGCTTTCAGCACTATATGTGCTCGATCTCCTGCCACTGTCCCATATGATATTTTGACATCTCCCTGTCAGCGTCCATACTTCTCTTGAGTCACATCCTCCTACATAGCTGAGCATTTTCAGATGAGAAGAATTAGTGGGTTCTGGTCCCCTGCTCTCTTACACCACTCTCCTGCAAAGAACCCCTTCAACTTGCTTATGTTGTGCATTTGAGCAAATGGTCAAATTCCATTCTCCATGCTAAAGTACTCTCTTCTTCAGAACGAGACCCTGAGCTGGATTGGTAGGGTAGAAACCTTACCTTTGGCTACGGGTGTTGGCTAGATGAAGCAGCAGTCTCCTCCATGGGGACACTGCTAGTATCTCAGAATCTCCCTCATCATGAGAGCTCTGTAATTCCCACTAGGTGCCTGTACCATCACTGAGGCTGCAAAGTAGAGGAATACAGAAATAAGTGAAAAAATTTGTGGTACCATCTGCAAAATGCATCAAATATCAAACTTAAGTCTGTTCTTGGGTTTTTGTTTTTTTTTTTTGGCTCCTTTTCTTTAACTGAGACAGTTAGACCAAAAGGGAAAGAGTTTTTTACAAACACTAGATCAAAAGGTTAACTAACCTGAGAAACAGGAGAGTATACTGTTCATTTCCTAGCTGTTAATAACACTTTATTAAAAAGTGAAAGTAAAATACATTATCACATATATTTCTATTCCATTCAGATATGTTCTTTCTGAAGAAACACAAAAACTTTTATAAATATTTAAGGATATGAATATATATTAAAAAAAAAAACAAACTACACTTTGTTTTACATTTTGTTTCTGTTTTATTAGTCTATTAATAAGGCTATGGAGAAAGACCATGAAGAATATAACATTGGTGTCCTTGATATTTATGGCTTTGAAATATTTCAGGTAAGGCTATGCAATACTTGGGGCTTGATCTGATCTGACCTGAGAGAGTTTTCTGTTATTTAGAGGGGAAAAAATCCAAAAGAGAAGAAAAACAAATCCTTTGGCCAGCATAAAAGCAAAAAAAAAAAACCCTAACCCAGCTTCCTGGACATTGAGTTCTCACTGGTAATGTCTCACTTAAAAAACACTAAGTATTGAAGAAACTTCAAAGAAACTAGGTCATTAATCTTAAAAGAAAGATCTGACATGACACAGATTGCGTGTAAAGTCAGCAACCATCCATCATTGACAGAGTTTCTTTAAAGCTTATTGCCAGCATAAGAACTAAAATTACTGATAGGAATCACAAGACTAATTTTTAAATTGTTTCCTTTTCTGTAGAAAAATGGTTTTGAACAGTTCTGCATCAACTTTGTTAATGAAAAACTACAGCAGATTTTTATTGAACTGACACTGAAGGCAGAACAGGTAACCAGACATTTATTATTTTGTAATTAATATATGAGCTATTGCTTTTTCCAATTGGAGGAAAAATTGAGGTTTTATAATTTAATAACAATAAAATTTGCCTTATTAAGCAAGATAAATAAAAAAAAACCACCTTTGTTGTTGTTGAACCCTAAAACTGTTGTCTAACCCTAAAACCACATCAGCTGCAGACATTTTTTTCTCTGATACAGTGGTACAGAAGTGAGCCCGTCGTACGATGTGCTAATGCAGTCATGAGACTCTGCCCAGACTTGCTGCATGTTCTGACTCATTGACAGAAATGGAAAACAGTGGCTTGGTTCCATCCCTGTGCTTTCATTGGACATGACACACAGTTAAATGAGAATACTTTTCCTCATTTCCTCCGCACCCTTTTTTATTTCTTTTATATATATATATATGAGTTAATAAGATTACTGAGACAAATGAAAAAAGACTTGTGAAAGTATTTTCGGTTCTCTGCTCACAACCTTACTGCAAAATTCTAACGTCACATGAATGTGATCTTCTGCATGGGAGGGCAGACAGAATGCAGCTGAGAGAAGCATTGTGCCTGCTGTGAGCTCAGGTCTGGCAGCATCTTTAGGACAATGTATTCAAGAATGCACACGCACAATTGCCTTTGTATGAAAGTAACTGATCACCGCAGTTGAGCACACAACTGACCTGCTAAGTGTTGAGCTGAACTCATATATATGTATGCAACTGAGTGGGTCAATTTAACCAAATTCTAGTATGATTTTTTTTCCTCAGTCTCTAGATGTCTTTATGGTTACAGTAATTGTGTACAGAAAAATGTAGAGCTGTGTCTCCATTTCATGTGTGTTTATAAATGTGTTATTTTTGGGGAGTGATCTTTGATATGACTGTCACAACCTTAATTTTTAAAATAGATTAGGATATGGATGGTTAGGTGCACTGATACCATACTGTAAAAGTCAACTTTGTTACTATTTGCAAAGTGCTTTGACAATAATGCACTAATTAAATATTCCTGCTCTTCTCAGTAACTACTCAAGGGCTATGAATGACAAAAGAATGTGTGGGGAGAACAGAGAAGGATTCCAATTCATCTCTTAGGTAGTAGGGAGCTGGATTTAACTATAATTAGGGTCGTCCCTCTCCCACCTCCCCCCAGTCATACATTTGACAAGTCTTTTTGAACACAAGCAGTGCAGAATTTGTGTATATGTAGTGCACTGTAAATCTACTGTTACATCCAGGGTGCAAAGGAATATTTGCATCTGTCTTTTTGCTTAACAGGAAGAATACGTGCAAGAAGGAATTAGATGGACACCAATAGAATACTTTAACAACAAAATAGTGTGTGACCTTATAGAGAACAAAGTGGTAAGTGTTTGTAACAAACAGATGGAAAAAACAACAAGACTTTCCTCTAAATTATCTGGGCAACTGCTTTGCTGTCAGGAACGTTCGTAGGAAAAATGCAAATACTGTTGTTCAGTTACTGAGTCATACTAAGCCTATATATAAATCTTACATAAGATGTCTCATACGAGCTCTAAGACATATGTCATCTAAGATGTCTGTTATCTAAGACATTGACCATAAAGAGAACTGTAAGATAGCATGATTGATGTGTGACTGAAAAAAAAAAAAAAAGGAAATTAAAATTTTATCCACTTAAATTTATCATGAACTTCATGACATATTCTACTGTACATCAGATAAGGCTGTCTGTATCACTGAGAGATGTAGCTCTGTTTGAGGAAGTTACAGTACCAGTATCCTTTGAGGTACTGTTGCAAATTAAGCAGAAACAAGTGAAGAGGAAGTATTAACACAGAATTACACAGAATTATCACTGAGGCTGGAGCAGACCTCTGAGATCATCAAGTCCAGCCTAAAAGGAAGTGTTGTAGATCAAATAAATTTTGTCTTTGCTCTACCGAATGTTCTGCAGTTTAAAAGTCTTTATGTTCTGATGTGGGGTGACAAGAAATGTGGAGTTGTCCTTTAGGACACAAGTAGGTGGTTTTTCAGCTAGTTTTGTCCTCATGTAAGCTACATAATTTTAACAGTATTTACTTACTATATAGTGACTTGTGCTTAAATGCACATCAGATTTTGCCCATCTGTTATCTGTATGAGCATAACTACAAGGAGGGGTAGGATTTCTGTCACAGTCTTAGATATTTAGCTCTAACTTTGGCAAACTACAGCATGTAAGTTTAAATACCTCAGACATGGGTTTATTTGTTGGTGGAATGAGAAGGAAGCTTGCTTTGTGAAGGAATTAAAAACTGAAATGTGTTTGTTTTTTTTTTTTTTTTTAATTTTAAGAGCAATCATTGTTTTCCCCATCATTTTCCACTGTCACTATCATTACACAAAGTGGCACCTCTCCTTAAACAAATTTTGTGCTTGTGTACGAATTAATCTCTACTGTAAACGATACTGATTGGGAGTGAATTCTTTTGCTGTGCCCTTGCTCAAATGTTTTTTTAGCAAAGATGATTTTCTGTTTGGGGGGAAAAACTGGTATCATAATTTATTTATTTTTCCTCACTTCTTTTGCTGGTTTTGTTATTCTTTCCAATTCATTAGAATCCCCCAGGGATTATGAGCATTTTAGATGATGTCTGTGCCACAATGCATGCAGTGGGAGAAGGGGCTGACCAAACACTGCTTCAGAAACTCCAAATGCAGATTGGGACTCATGAACATTTCAACAGCTGGAACCAGGGATTTATCATTCATCATTATGCTGGAAAGGTAGTGTGGAAAATCATCACTGAATTCTGTGTAATTTATATATAAAGAAAAAGAACAGTAATGAAAGGAAGGGGGAAGCCCTGTAGCAGGCTCTTTTGATTTTCAGTAGCCAGGTTTTCTCAGGAGACACTCTCTGCCTTTTGCAGTTTAAGGAATTTAAAACAAATATGCCCTAACTTATGTCCCTTACTTAGGAGAGGTTAGTCTGGACCTTGCTGCTATCAAACATAATAGCCAGAACTTAATATTGAATGTAATAAATAAATGCCACTAGTCTTTTATTAATTATAATCTTAATTGTGGGTTATTGTAGCAGTAAAATTGAAGAATTCAGATATAAAAGTCATCCTTAGGTCATAATGGTTTACCAATAAAGCTGGGAATATAATTCACAGTTGTATCTTTTGGGGGTATATCTCTCAGACTGTTAATAATTTCCTGCAGTTACAGTTAATAATGGTAAACCCTTATTATGCAAAAATTTTTCTTCAGTAAAATTCAGTATTAAATTCACTATTCTATTCACTAGCTCCATTCTTTCACTGACTTTAAATATATGGATGAAATTCCGTTGTTTGTTGTGAAAGAGTTAACTAAAAGTATATGCAAGGATTTAGTCATCATTGTAGTATCTTTTAAGATATACCAGACTATCAAAAAAGGTACAACATCTACTGATGAGGGCAGAATTTAAATTTTCTGTATTATTGGGTTCTCAACTTACCACAACCAATCAATTTCCACCTTGGCCCAGGTATCTTATGATATGGATGGATTCTGCGAGAGAAATCGGGATGTTCTTTTCATGGACTTGATTGAACTCATGCAGAGCAGTGATTTGTACGTAAGCAAAACTTGCTTAAAGCTAGGAATAACATGTTAGTTCAGATGCAGAGGGCCTGACTTCTCTACTTGGCAACTTGTGAACTCATTTGTATAAAAGTAGAAATAAACCTCCACTGTGGTAGAATGGTACCACTTGCATTGTACTGACCTTCATTTCAGTGTCAGAATCAAATGGTATAATGACAGCCATTTGTTTTGGCCTCAAACAAGGCCATCAGTGATTTGGCATTGTCTCAGAACAGGCACTGTTTTAAAATACGAAGTAACATTTATTAATGTATTTTAAAGTAAGCATCAATTAATTAAGAAGCATGCACTTTTTCAAGTCTAGAAGTCTGGTATGATGCCTTCTGAGGCTCACTAAAATAGCAAGGGATCTCTATGAGGAATGAAGCTCATGGAAAATACTAGTCTTAAAATAGATTTGATATAACTCCAGATTAATAGAAGTAGCTATTTCTATTCTGCTCGACTGTCAACTTTTACAGCATATTCCTTGACATTCCTGCATTGAATTGTCTTTCTGTGACAACATTATTAATTCTTTCCTAGGCCTTTTATAAAGGCTCTGTTTCCTGAAAATCTTCAGGTGGACAAGAAGGGTCGTCCTACCACTGCAGGCAGTAAAATCAAAGTATGTCTTTTAATTTTGCTGCTTTCGTTTGTGCGTATGAGTGTGTGTTTGTGTGAAAGAAAAGAAGTAATCTTTGCTGGGTTTTATTGTCCAGATATTTTTAAAGCTGGACATCAGGAGCACCTTGATTGCAAAGGGATTGATTGTTTTAGCTGTTAGAATAATTTTTTGCCCAGTGTGACGGTTCATTAAATGTTCTGTTCAGCTGCATTCTGCAGCAGTGAATTTTCCAAATAAGCAATTGATGGTGGTGATAATAGTACTTGCATGTGCATAATGAATGAGCCCCTTCACTCAGCCACTTGATGTCCTACAATTAACTACAGATAACTGGTCTCTTTATAGTGCAGAAACGCAGTGAGGCCTGATCCAAAGCCCACTGAAGTCAACAGAAGAATAAGGCAGCAAGTGTTAGAAGGAGAGCATCTTTTTGGAGACTGGTCTAAAATGTACGCTTAGATTACACACTTGCAGACTTTAGAAATCAGTATTTTATCAATCTCTTTCCTCATATTTTACCTTGACAGTCAAGTTCACCTGAATCATTCCTTGCCAATCCATACTTTTTAACAATAGTTTAAATATATTACATAGCTGCAGATAATGGTGCTTCTATTTACTAAGAAATTTCTCATGAGATACATATTATCCCAAGATACTTTGGTTGTTCTGGAGAAAGACCAGTCAACTGGATCCAGTCAACTGAATCATTATCAGTTGGTCAATAATTTTTAGAATTCTCTCACAGGATTTACCAAGCTCAGCTCAGATCCTGTTGTTTGTTCCACTCAATTTTACAGAAACAAGCAAATGACCTTGTTGGCACCCTGATGAAGTGTACACCCCATTACATCCGCTGCATCAAACCAAATGAAACAAAGAAGTCTAGAGACTGGGAGGAGAGCAGGTATGGATAAGGAGAGTATGTGATGAGAAACAGTGCTAATAGTCAAAAGAAGCTGCAAAAAATAATAAATTTGTAATCACACATCCTACAAACAGAACTAGATACTCTAAAACCTCCAGAAATGAAAATAAGCTGTGGTCACTTAGTCTAAATCAGCATTTACTGTATGTGCTTCTTGGCTTTTCTCATATCAGTTAGGAATAATCAACATTTGTAAAACAGTAACACATTCAATATATTAAAGACTAAGTTTTCCATGTAGAATTTGCACACCAAATGTATTATACATCAACTCCAACTTCTGATTTATGCTTTGAAAATGGCTTCTGTTAGTAGCTAAAAAGCCAGCAGGATGTCTGTATCTGCTTACCAAGAAGTCTCTCTAGCCAAGAATGGAGCATGTTCTGTTTTAAAACTTCTGACTTTTAAGTTTCATTAGCCAGCTCTTTAAAGAGAAGTCACTAGAAAGTCATTTCAGGTAGTTATATAGACATTAAGTAGAAGTGTAAATCATCAGTTTGGTTTATTGCATCTGTTTTAAGGCATCTTTACATATATAATGCTTTATAACATCTTCCTTTTATCTGAAAATATGTAATTTTTTTTGCATTGAGGTGGATGATGAGTACAGTATGTATACTGTGTGAGGCCCTAGTATAGATAAAATGTATTACTATATACCAGGTACTTTTGGTATTGGTAAAAGTGATGAGAAAGCAGGTGGTTATTTTTATCACAATGAAACAACTTGCAGTGTCTGATAAAAAGCACTCTTGACCATATCAACTACGCAGCAGAATTCACTTCCTGCCATTTGGCATGCAGACTACTAGCACAATTACATGCAGATGTAGAGCACTTACAGAAGCCACAATTGGAACTGCACTTTAAAATGTCATTTAGGTCGTGGCAGTAAATGTAGACCCTCTTTCTCTGGCTTTTCAACCCCTGAAAATCCTCCTATGTAGCACTTAATTTTCCACTGACGCTGGGGTCCAAAGGAGGAAACTAAGTGATCCTGAAAAAAGTATGCCTAAAACTTTTAACTGTAAGGTGAGAGACTTTGAAAAACAATCATTTACATATTGGAAAACAGGCCTATTATTGTGGAAGGTGTTGCTAGGAAACTAATGAAATAAAGAAACAAAAACCTAGTCCTGAGAAAAGGCCAGCTTTCAGGAGACCCCTTTTGGAGCAGAAATGGGCAAAATTTCTTCTGTTTTTCCCAAAGTGAGGATGATATTTGGCAAATGCAGCAGCTACTGATAACAAATGAAATACAAAGGGCAGCACTGTCAAACTCAGACACAAATGGAAGTAGTTCCTAGACTGGTAATACTTCATCCCTATTTAAAAATCCTAACATTCTCTCCCGTTTCAAACTGTGATTTCCCATATACTATAGCAGGACCTCACATAGGATGCATATGCTGTAGCAGTTAGTGACATGTCTGGGGAAAGGAAATTTGACATACGGCATATGACAACTGAAGCTTAACTTCGTTGTTTCATGATTTTACTGTGATAAAGTTTGGAGTTGAGGGAAATACAAAACATAACTTTGTTTATGTGATAATTTGCTGAATATTGGTTATAGAGTTTGTTTTCTTCTGATTACATAATGCTCTGTACATGCTACCATAGCCAAGCTGATGAGAGTAACATATCTACTTAATGAATATTACTTGACAGGAAAATTGTTACTGAAAAAGGGAAAAAAAAAATCTTCACTGAGCCTGACTTGCATCATGCTCACAGAAGCCCTATCACTCCAGCTTTGTACTGCTGTTGAATAATTCCAGAATACGTAGCACTGAAACACAGAACTTCTGTAATATGTAAACCTTGTAGAATACCTTATTCAAAAAATTGGGATTGTTCTTGAAATGTGTTTTTGTTCAGGTCCTGGCACAGTCACTTGGACTTGCATTCCAAATTGCTGCATTAGCTGAATTCCCAGACCCTGACCTGCTTGAGGTTGATGCCTGGAGGAGATTTTCAGTGTGCCTTTTCTCAGAAAGAAAAGGAAAACCAGAAAAATGTCTCAAATTCTCTGTTGCTGGACACTAATACTGGCAGGACAGTAAGAAAATGGGAGTAATACTGTTGCTGCAGTGCATTATTCCAGATGTGAACAGGAGGGAAAACAGGAAAATGTATTTTTGTCCACCAACTTTCTACTGTACCAGAATTCTTGGAGTGGGTACAAAATATACTTTATTCCTTGAACACAGCAAGATTAAAATGCACAGTATTCTTTATTACAAGCTAAAAAAGCTGTATCACTCATCATTTACTAAAATACCTCTCATAAGTGTTCTTTAAAAAGAAGAAATAACTGAAGGTTTTTTGTCATTTGTAGCATGGGATTTTAAAAGGTTTTTTTCCTTTATAATATGAATCATGTGAAAGGAATGTCTCAAAAAAAAAAGGGGGGGGGGGAATCAATGGGCAATACACTTTATATTGAAAGTTAACATTTCAAAATAGCTAGAGAAATACCATTGAATTAACTGAATTTTTCAGAAAAATCTTTTGTAAAATCACAGAAGTGGTAAACAAAACAAAATTAAATGTCTCCTTACAGGCTCACTTTTTTGTTTACTGTAAAGAAATGCTCTTTTATATATAGATATTTGATATTTCTGTTTTTTAAACATGCAGGACTAAAATCTTAACAACTCTCATATTTCTAACTGAAAGCTAAAGCTTCTGTAATTTGCCCTTTGACAACAGCAGCCCCTGAACACCACATTTCAGAGTTAAAAACTGACATTGCTTCTTCCAGCCACATGACTTCAATGAGGAAATTCAGGAAATGCAAAGGCAAGCAGCAAGAGTCATATGTTGTTAAGGAAGCTAACTGAACTTCTTCAGATGAAATGTCCAAGCATTAAAGAGTAGACTAGCAGAATGTGTAAGATGGAACATAAAATAGTGTACTGCAGCAGTTCCAGAAAGAAGAAAGAATGCCAAAAGGAAGCTTTTTCTTATGCTGTTTTTCTGCTTTTAGCTTCATGGGGACATAGCTTGCAGAAGAGGATGCTCAGGGGAGACCTTATGGTGGCCTTCCAGTATTTGAAAGGGTCCTACAATAAAGCCAGGGAGGGACTTTTTGAGGGTCTGTAGTGACAAGGGGTAATGGCTTCAAACTGGAAGAGGGTAGATTTAAATTAGACATTAGGAAGAAGTTCTTCATTATGAGGGTGATGAGACACTGGAACAGGCTGCCCAGAGAGGTTGCTCCATCCGTAGAACTGTTCCAAGGCCATGCTGGATAGGGCCTCAAGCAACTTAATCTAGTGGGCATCTCTGCCCATGGCAGGGAGGTTGGTACCAGATGATTTACATGCCAGAACTGTAGTGGTGTTGGGATAATGATGTTTCAGTTCATATGAGCAGCAGAGTCCATCCACAGCCATTAACACTTTCTGTGGGACTGGCAGCAGCTAAATTTTTGTAAGTCAACTATGCCATGAACAAGCTCACCAGCCATGCTTCAGCCAGCCTTGAGCCCATAGTCAGATCCTTCCTTGCAGCATGGCAAGATGAGGAAGAATGCTAGGTTTTCATGAATATGCTGGCCTGGCTTTCTTCTTTCTGATTGTGTAATGACAGGTTAACATCTGGGGCTTTACTTTAGCCATCAGATTTGGTCCTCTCTCCTGAACAGCCAAATAAAGAGCTACTGTGTGCTAGTGTTGATATTTGAGCTATGTAAAGCACCTATGAAACCTATAATAGAAGAACACAAGACAGTTTACTGTATCCAGTTTTGGGCTCCCCAGTTTGAGAGAAACAAGGATCTACTCGAGAGGGTCCAGTGGAGAGCTACGAGGGTGATTAAGGGACTTGAGCATCTCCTCTATGAAGAAAGATTGAGAGAACTGGGGCTGTTTAATCTTGAGAGGAGAAGACAGCGGGGATCTTATTAGTGTCTATAAATATCTGAGGTATGAGTGTCAAATGGAAGAAGCCAATCTCTTTTCTGTAGTGCCCAGTAACAGGACAAGGAATAATGGGTATAAACTTGAGCATAGAAGGTTCCACCTCAACATGAGGAGAAAAAATTCTTTACTGTGAGGGTGACAGAGCACTGGAACAGGCTGCCCAGAGAGGTTATGTGGAGTCTCCTTCTCTGGAGACTTTCAAAACCCACCTGGATGTGTTCCTGTGTGGCCTGCCCTAGGTGATCCTGCTTTGGCGGGGGGGGGGTTGGACTCAATCTCCAGAGGTCCCTTCCAACCCCTAACATTCTATGATTCTATGAATTTCCCACTCCCTTGGTTACCAGCTATGTAATTGTATAGGTAATTATTACCCATAAAAGGCCAAGTAACTATGTTAGTTAAGAAATGATAGCTACATAAATTAGTTAGGAGGTGAGAAGTTTAACTAGGAAATAATGCTAAGGTAAGCTTGCTACATATTTCAATAAGGAAGTCTACCTGCCTTGAATATCTTCCTATCATGCAGTGTGCAGGGTAATGTGCAAGAATAGGTTCATACACTTGTGTATGAAATTGGGAAGTCAGTAGTCTTTAAACATGATGCAGTCTTTCAAGAATAACTTGATCCTTGATCCATAAATATGCTGAAATAAAATGGATTGTAAATCTTGCATTTTTTTTTTGTCCACAGGGTGAAACATCAAGTGGAATACTTGGGTCTGAAAGAAAACATTCGAGTAAGAAGAGCTGGCTATGCCTACAGGAGGGTTTTCAAGAAGTTTTTGCAGAGGTAGGGTTATACTCATTTTGAAGTATTACAGCACAGTTGTTTATATGATGATGAGGAAAACAAGAAGCTGCAAGTTTTGAAAGTTCTCATTTCCCACTTACCCTTTCCTTTTCCCTGTTTACCTTGCTCACAGTCTAGGTTACACAAGAGATTTGAAAGTGTCTTAAAGAATGGCTTTGTGTCTCAAAGTCTTTTCACTTTTGTTATAAACTTGCCTAAGCTCCGTTCTTTCTGTAGTGCTATGAGAAGGTTCCTCCAAGTTAAAAAGAGTTAAGGGAATTTAAAGAGTTATGAGCTGCAGAGCTTGGAATCCGAGTGTTTAGCTAGTAGCTTTTGTTTAAAATATTACTTGCTCTAACTAACTCTTCCAGCTCTTCTTTTCCAATGACAGCTGGTAGGTAAAGAAATATAAGAGTGCCATTTAACCATTTCAGTGTAAAGAGTAACCTTAGCTTAAATTGCTTGTTGTATCCTTCCCCTGATGTTCAAACAGCTGGGAATGGTTACAGGTCAAACCACTGCAGCTGCTCACTGAATGAAAGCAGGTCTGAACTCTCCAAGACCAGTCCTTTTCTCAGTGTCTTTGGACCAGCTGTTAAGATGATTAACTACCCCCACTAACTAATGAAATCCTCATTTCAAGATTTATACAACATTCAACTTCTGTTTTTTAGAGAGCTGAGACATACTGCTAATAAATATCCAAACTGGGGCACTACATGACAGATCAGCTTTTGTCAGAAATCTGTAACATTTGAAAACATAAAAAACCCCCAATCAGTTGTTACAGGGAATGGAGTATAATTAATCAAACAGTACAGAACAAAGCCACTGATAATACTTCATAATACAGGGAATGTTCTAACCTTCTAGTAATAGACATAAAATATCTTAAAACACAGACTGAATTTTCATTATGGAACAGTTTTAAATCCCTTTTTCTTCATGATCTTCAAGCCCAAACATATAAACATGAATATGCTTCAGGTTGCATTACTTAACACAGACTGTTGCTGAGACAGAGTAACCACTTAATAATGTGTATTAAACACAGTTGTTGAACACTGTGAGGGCTGTGCAGGTCTTGAAAACTGCCAGAGAGGTCTGCACAAAGGCAAGCTGTATGGTACTTCTGGAAGGTAAATAGATTACTATACTTCACTTAATATGTAGAGATCCATAGGCAACTGAAACCATTCTTTATTGGACTGATCTGTTTGTTTCAAATTAGTCATGTTAAATTTGACGTTTTGTTATCGGTAAAACTCTTCCTGCAACCTTTCCATTCACAGTTCCCTAGCATCCAGAACAAGCTCTGTTCTGACACCCTGAGCCAGTGTGAGTAGAAGTGGGCTGAGGCATGGGATGGACAGGAAGTGCATGCTTGTATACTTGTTTTCATTGGGCGTTCCTTGGCAGCTCCATATAAGTGGAGATTTCTGGGCTGAATAGACTTTTATGTACAAAACTTACATTTGCATGCAAATAGCCACAGTCCCTGAAAAGGCTTATGTGTTTCACAGCATAACCAAGCTGAACGCTGAACTCCATACTCCCATATTTTGACATAGGACCTAACTGCTCACTGTGAATTTATAACAGATAACTTGGGGAGGGGCAGGGGGCAGTCAATTTAAAATTGTTTCAGAAGCATTTTAGGAACGTATTTAGTACTTGTGCCGAAATCCTCTGTAAAATCAATTACACAAGCATGAAAAACCTAGATACAGGGGTAGCAACATGACCAGTTTAATGGGAAGCACGCAGAAGTACATTAGAGGAATGTGCTACTTCTAAACAGCAGTAAACAGTGATAGAATCATCATGTTATAGAATTGTGAAATGCTTAATTGGTGCTCTTCACAGAATAATCTGTTTCTTATTCCCTGTAGACTTGTCACACCAGTAAAATGTATGAAATTGAGTTTATGAAAAAGGAGGATTTCAAATCTACTCTTATACCACAGAGCTTCACTTACATTAAAAGGTCTTAAGTCATGTTTTTCCATGTGCCCATTACAGCTCAGATAATGTAGGAAGAATTTGTAACATGCTGAAATGTACCATCAAACACAGATTTTGTACAATACACCTCTCTAAGATGGTGTAGGAGCTACTTTGATATACCATCATGCATAGTATCTGAGCTTTGTTAATAATAAATTTGAACATAACTTCAGTAGACTCTTGAATGTTGCTGAATTATTCATAAATTAGCTTTCTGTTTTCATATACTTGCTACTCAGAGGTGTTTGGGTTTTGTGATATGTCCCTTTTTAAGTGTTTGCTGTTTCTTATTGAGTGATATTGTTATTTAAGTTGCATGACACTGTTTCTGCTTCCTGTCTGGATAACATTTTAGATATAACAAGAATGAGTAATTAACATTCCCTTAACGAGTATTCTAACAATTCATTGTGACTTCTGAGAATATTTTATTAGGAGCTGCCTTAATCTTTTTAAGAAATAAGAACTTGGGAATTAGAACAAACTGAGCTCCGTACTTCATCACTTTTTCATTAGTTGAATAGTTTTACTAATAAGCATGATTTAGTTTATATAAATCAATGCCTAAGGCATTAAAAAAATGTCAAGCGTGAAGGACATAAAAGATTTTGGGGAGGAATTTGTCACAACATCTATAGCTGTTCACCATTCTCATTGTCAAAGGAGTCTAAATAGCTGCTGCTAGAGAAGTTACTTATCCACAGACACACTGAGGCAGCTAAAGCCCATGAGTGCTCCTTGATGGACAGTGGAGCAAGGCAGCTTTGTAGCTCCAGCCTGGCCGTTCCTAAAGCACAAGTTAAGCCTGAAAAGTGGACAGTTGAAGAGGGGCTGCAACCTGTCATCCACCTCATTTTCCAGGCTTAAAGAGAATACCATGAGAGAAGACTACTCACCTCTTCCTATCAAAGACGTGATGTTATTATAGCCCTTGTTTGCCTCCTTCCCTAGCCCTTTGTGTGGTCAGTTCCCAGTGTTCCCTAGCACTAACATCACTATATTTTCCCTCTTGTACCAGAGGCCAAGCAAAAGGCTTTCTGTGATAAAGTCAAGAATGGCTCCTTGCTAAATGCAGACCAGTTGTTCAGCAGGTGGGTTAGGAACATGAACTGGCTGCTTGCTTAGGAACAGAAACATCCTTTGTAAGAATAAGACAAAGAGAGAAGGCTTGAGTGGGAAATTGGCCATATGCTTGGGAATTAATCTAGAATACCAAGGATGTAGAGACTTAAATCTGGACCATAAATTATTACTAGAAAATAACCTTGCCCTAGACTTAAGGGGATCGCAGCAAAACTTTCTGTAATTAACTACTGCAGTTAACAAATAGTAACTTAGCCTCTAGAAATGGGAGACTCCTGGACACCATTGTCCTTCTCATTGCAGTTGTTTGGTCTTGCTAAACAAATAACATCTGAATACTGTGCATCTTCCCACAGCCCAGGCTTCTGTAAGTCTTGCTGAAATTGTTCAACCAGGATAATACTGACTAAGAGTCAGTGGTATTCTGCTGCTGCTGTTTAATGTCAGGTTTTAATCTCTTCTTGGTGGTTAAGGTACGCCATTCTTACCAAAGCAACATGGCCTTCCTGGAAAGGAGAAGAGAAACAAGGAGTTCTCCACCTGCTTCAGTCAGTCAACATGGATCCTGACCAATACCAGCTCGGGAAATCCAAAGTCTTCATCAAAGCTCCAGAGTCTGTAAGCATGGCAGAACCTGAGTCTTTAAATGCGAAACTAATTTGCTGGTGGCTTCAAGTTTATTGTAGGGTGGTGGCAAGTACACATTCTGGTCAAGTATCTATTTGAATTAATACAGACAACTTAGTTGCCTGTAATTAAAAGGAAGCAGAATCAGTGGTTAAAAAAACATCTTCAAATGCTGTGTTCATTATCTGACACTATAGCAAACCTGATTTTCTTGTTTTCACTGTGAAATTATTTTTCTTCCATGCCATTCATTACAGTCAGTTACAAACCAAATAGAGTCTCAGTTTGGGAGACAGACAGTTAAGGGAAGAAACCAAAATAATTTTTGTGTAATGGCTATTTTCTCCATGTTATGCTACTTTATGGATCCAATTCAATTCCAGTATGAACCAGCCAATTCAAAACTTGTTTTGTTTTCAGTTTTACATAATAATATCATATAAGGAACAATCTTTCCTTTCCCAGCTGCTGAAATACCCTAAGCTTAGTATGTTTGCTCCCTTGTAAGAGCACAGGTTTTCAGAAGCCATATCTTCACAAATGGAGTGGGTCTTATTCCTATTGTTGTTGGGGTTTTTGGTTTTGTTTTGTTTTTTCCTCAAAGAAATGAAGTAATTTGCTGATGCCTGTTTCTGTTTAATAGCCAAGTTGCAAGTGCTCACATAGGATTGATGGATCTAGTTCCCCTTCACTCTGAAGTGGCCAAAACATTAATATTCTGTACCCCAACATTATATGCTAGTAGGTTATTTCAAGACAAAGAAATTGTTTTCCAGGGAATGCATCTTCCCATTCTAATGTATTTTTGAATACTAAGTCCTGGTTGCCTGTATATGCTATTTAATAGCATATCTGTGAGTTTTACTGAAGAGCAGTTCTGCAGGTTAAGAAACATGAGGTTGAAAAATTTATTTATTGAAAAGCCATGAAATCCATTTTTAAACAAGTACTAAAAGTATCCTGGTCTTATTCATCTCCTTTTCAATTTAAAATGAAAATTCTAAATCTTGATTTATATCTTTCAGTGTCAGACAGTCAACTCTCATATTACTAAAGTATTGCTTAGGGCTATAGTGCTTTTCAGAAAAGGAGATGATTTTTTTCTCTTCTTCTTTTTCCCTTTCCCGGCCCACCGCCCCCCCCCTCCCCCCCTTCTGCCACCAAAGATTGCACCTTTTGTGGTTATTCAGATGAAAAATACTTAATTTTCTCAGAAGGGATGGGAGGCTTTATAATATGTATTTTGGGAAAGAATTTATGCACTATTTTTATAACTTACAGATAATCTTTTAACTCAGCGTTTTCATTGAAATTCCTTAATTGAGACCTTCAGTTGCAGGTGACAGACTATTTTGCATTAAGCATTAGCGTTAAGAGAAATAAATAATAATCATTCATGAGAGATGACATCAATGTTGTTACTGTAACCTGAATTGCACAAGGCCTTGATCATGCCCCTGCTGAAGCTGAGGAATTTTTTGCATCAGGAGCACTCATGCCAGTGCGCTGAAACCCTATCTACTGCTTGTGTGTTTGTGAAGAGACCTTTTTTTTGGTTTTTTTTTTAAATAAATTTCCTGTAGATGGAGATTTGCCAATTGTGAAATAAGGTTTTACAGGTGGCAGAAAGAAGGCTTCATTATTTACATTTCTATCAAACACCTGAATAAATAAGTCTGTATGAGAGCAAGTGAGGTTCTGCGGAAATGGTTTGCACTAGATCAAGTTTCCTTTTTAAGATCAATATGAACAATGGTATTTTTCCATATTTATGTGGTTTAGGTCAGCAAATAAAAAAAGATCCAGGTTTACTTCTTGGTACACCTGTTTTTATTAATTTTACCTCTTTTGAAAGCTTAAAAGGAAAGTCCTTATGAATATTAAGCACACAGTAGAGAGAAATAGGCATCAACAGTCATGTCAGTGAACTGATACAGTAATTGTTAGCCAAGTGCTTGTGCTTCTGAGACAAGAAAACATTTAAGTTCAGTTAAAGTATGTAAAAAGCTATTGTGAAATATGCCATATCCTATAATAGTTACAAAGTTGTCCTAGTGTGTTAAATTTACATATATTTTTGTGGGGCCTGGGAAATTCTCAAAGGACGCATTCCTTTGATTTCTGTTTTGATGAATCAGCATTTTATCTTGAATTCTGACAACATGTGAGACCCAGAAAATCTTTTGTCATACTGAAGCAGAAGATCATAGTTGTAAAACCTGCAACCAGCCAAGAACCTTCACTGCTAGGAAAGAATGGGGACAATGGACATGAAAGTATGAAATTCAGGCAGGGAAGAAAGTTGCACTTTACACATTGCACAGATCCCCATAGACATGGTAACACTCTGACAAGAGAAACAAAAATTTTAGAGGATGTGGAGATGGAGGCTGGATGGATGCCCAGTGGAGAACCTTAAGTTGCACTGATAGAATATTTCAGGGAGAATCTATACTCCTCTTCCTTCACCATTGGGTATCAAGATTAATGGGTAGGCTGTTAAGAGCCAGAATCACTCAAGTGTTAGGGCTTTCCTTCAGAAAAAGTTACCTTACCATTCTGATTACAGTTGCAGTAGAGGCACTAGCTTGGATCTAAAGTGAAATACACTGGAAAGTTGTTTAAAGTAAAACATAGCTTTTTCTTGAACTTTTAATATAAAATGTTTGACCCACCCTTCTGGCTCCTTGTCCAGCTCTTTTTGTTAGAAGAGATGAGAGAGAGGAAGTATGATGGGTATGCCAGAGCCATCCAGAAGGCATGGAGGAAGTATGTGGCCAGGAAAAAATACGTACAAATGAGAGAAGAAGGTAGGTCATAACTTCTAATGACAGGTGTTTCACACATGGTTCCAGGAACAGAAGGAGTGCCACGAGAGGTGAAGGAAATACCTCCCTCTCTATAGAGCAAACCATTGCATTGCAGACGAGTCTTGGAACGACTGCAGATTGTTGGACCTCTAAGATACCACTGATGAGGCTGGCTGCTCTGCATGCATGGATTTCTTGGACTACCTGGTATTCTGCTCTCAAAGCCAGGCTGAGTAGGACAGAAATGTTCCAGGGGAACATTCTGGGTTTGGAAGAGTTAATCTCCAGCAATAAGTGAGAAATTCCTCAGTTCTGGAAGTGCTCCTAATTCCTCAGAACTGCTGAGCTTGACATCAATGTATTTTATTACAAATGGGTTTAATAATCACGTGGATCCTCATATAAAGGATTAGAAGTGCCTCACTATTTTTTTCCATATTATAAATAATTTGGTTATCATTTCTTCCCAGAAAGTTCTGCTTGAAACAGCTCTTTCAGATCTTGAAACTTAGTAAGTACTGTTAATCAATGTTTATTTTTGGTATTTAAGCATCAGATTTATTGCTGAACAAGAAAGAGAGACGACGGAACAGCATTAACAGGAATTTTGTGGGAGATTACATAGGCATGGAGGACCATCCAGAGCTACGCCAGTTTGTGGGCAAACGGGAGAAGATTGACTTTGCAGACACTGTAACTAAATATGATAGACGGTTTAAGGTAGGTTTGAGCAACATCCACTAATGATTAGTTCTGCTAGGGAATCACAGGTGTCTTTAACTTCCTTTAACAGAAACTCCACAGTGTGTCATACCAGCTTGAAAGAAGTGTCTTTGACTTAAAAGACACATAGGGAAGCAGGTACACCCTTAGCATTGTCTTACCTGTTGTCACAGGATGAAGGCTTTATGGAACTCTCTGGGCAGAAAGCGACATTATTTAGGAAACAGGGAACAAAGCTACTTTCCTGTCCTGTGCAATCTGGCTCTTGAGGTCGTGATTAATCACATCAGTATTTTTTCACTTGAACCAAAGACTAACACTATTGGCCCAAATCATAGTGTATTATGTGTCTTTGGAAAAGCATCACGTCAGTGCACTGATCTCCACGTAGCTATGTATTTTCTAACTATTTTGTGTTTCAGACCGTGAAGCGAGACCTTGTCCTCACTCCGAAGTGCATATACCTGATTGGGCGTGAAAAGATAAAGCAGGGTCCAGAGAAAGGCCAAGTGAAGGAAGTCTTGAAGCGAAGGATGGAAGTGGAGAGAATTCTTTCTGTTTCTCTAAGGTCAGTACCTTGAAAATATCTTTCCATTGATAGAGAAATTTGTATAGAACAGGGAGGAAATAGTTGATTGATGAGGCATGAATTTCTTAAGCTGTATTAATTGAATCTTGTAAACAAAACCTTATTTTCACTCCCAGCCCTAGTGTGTTACAATAGATGTTTATGTTTATAGCCAGGATGCAAACATTTTCTAACTAGTTCTTAAAATATTTCACTTACACTGGGTCTCGCCTGGTGAGTCCCCCAAAATGTATGCTGTGAAGTATATATTCACCATGCACAAGCAGGTTCTAGTAAGTTTGGGCTCAAGCTTTTATCCTAGAAAGAATTCTTGCTTGTAGAACTACACCTTGTAAACGTCCACTGCTTCCTAACGGGATGTTCTCTCTCTGGTGAGCTACTAAAGCCTTTATTTCTACTTGAATTTCATATTACTTCTGTTGACTGAATGTTAAGGCCAGTCCCATATTGCAGGAAATACCAGAGATGTCCACCCAGAGCTGGAAAACCCAGTTTAGTGAACAGAACCAGAAAAAAATTGCCCATGAGACTAGTGGATTCTTGCCTGTATCATTTCATCCCTTTAAAGATGAGTGAACAAAGTCTCTGGATACCTCTGCATTTGTTACTGCAGTTTATCAGAGCTGTTAGCAGAGTTTAATTTTATACAAAAGAATACCAATCCAGAGCAACAAGTGTGCTATAAATATTGAAATAAATTATTACTTTAATGGAATACAAGTCTACACTTGAGTACTGGGTATTGCTAGCTACTGCAAAGGTCTCCCTAGTATATGCTTATAAAACATTCCCATTAGCATAACTAGACATCTTCTCACAGACATTATCCAGTACTTAAAAACAAGATTTCACATCTTTGCAGAATTATTCACAGCCATTTCAAGATTGGGTAAAGGTCTGCAAGATATGTTTGCTCACAGTTCCCTTTTCAAAACCTGTGGGTTTTTTGTCAGACATTTTAATGACAAACGTTGCAACAAAATGACTGTAGTAGATGAGAGTGGAACTTGTCGTTTTAGTGCTCCAAGTTTGGACTTGAGCGCTGTGCAAACCTCAAACAGATTGCAGCCAGACACTTGAATCGAGTCTGTAGCATTCCAGAGGCATAGTCACACCGAGTCAGTTAGAAGAACGGCTGCCTGCCAAGTCAGTGAAAGCTGTTACACTCCTCTCATGTAAAATAACAGTTCCACAGAACCTTCTGAAGCAAAACCAACTGTGCCCAGTTCAGAGGAAATATGTATATTACATTATGTCTAATAATATTTTAAACTTATCTTACTGATTTTATTTTGTTGTAAAAAATCACTGGGTTCTGTATATGCTAAAAGTAGATTCAGAATTACAAGCCATCAAACAGTCCAAGCATTCCATCAAAACCAAACACTAAAAAACGTGTAGGAGAAAAAGGGCTTTTCCTGTTGTCATGTTAGTATGGACTGAGTTCAAAATGGATCTTAATCCAAGGATCTCTTCACTCTGTATTGAAGTGGCTTAGTAGTAATACAGTGCTCTGGTGGCAGAAGCTGTAAGAGTTACAGCTTACCTCAAAGCTGAGATAATCTTGTCTCAGTGACAAGAGTTAGTGCTTGTAATATTTAACGGTCTGTAATCAATAGAAATAGAGTGAAACCTTTATTTAGTGCATGTATTACCTACTCTATATTTTTGGGGAAAACAACCAAACCAAACAATCAAACGAAAAAAAAACCAAAACAGATTTTTAGATGTCAGGCTCAATGCAAAAATTCCTCTATCTTTAACTTGTATTCTCATGTGTGTTTTCAGAACTCCAATTTATTGTCCCTAAAGCTTGAATTTTCTGCACCTCTAGAATAATTGATTTCGGACTGGTTTTGAAGAGAATCTCAAACGTTTGCCCTGGAAGAATTGCAATAACATACTTCATGAACTTATCCAGAATAGATTTGGCACTGTTTTGTATTGTAGCCTCAAAGTTTTGTAACTTTTAATTCTTACTTGTGCTACTATTCATGCAATGTTTAATTTTAACTAAAATCAATACAAAATGAAATACATTTTATATGGAAGGGGGAAGACAATAACTGGATTCTTGCATTGATGTCCAAACAATATCTATCTTTCAAGAAACCCGTGCACAAAATGTAAGCTTGTATCAATACACTTATGCAGAATGAAGGCAAAATAATGTGCACTGTTGATGCAGCAGCAACTAATGCGACACAACAATTTAAATTACTAAAGGGGCTGCAATTGAAAGTCCTAATGCCCAACTTGGAATTTGTTCAGGACGCGGAGAACGATGACTCATAAGCTTGTGGAAATGTTCTTGCATTTTTAGTAACAATAAATAACTGCACTTTATAATTCATCTGATAAGGAGTGACACAGGATATCCTAACAGTATTATCCAGCCTGACTTACAAACTGGCAAAAGCAGGACCACTGACTGAATAATACTTACTGTTGGTCTTGGGCTTTTCTTGAATGTCTTATTCAGAACCTTGCTAAGGCTCTAGATTTGCCTGATGATAGGAAAGGAAGTTATCCTCTTACTCCCATTTTTATATATTTCTTACTGCTCTTCTGAATACTGTTTAGGTAAGGTTGTTGTTTCAGACAGACACCCTTTTCCAAACTAGAAGAAAGATTTCAGAATTTGGAAGGAGATTATGGAATGCATAGGTGGTAGATAGATATTTTTTAGAAAACCAGGCAGTGATACAACTCAGCCTTTACCTAATGCCTCAAGTGTGTTAGAATTTTAATTTCATACCTGACAGTCAAGAGCACCTCTAGCAGCGATATGAAGCTTTTAAAAATACTGTATATAAGGTACTCACAGTCTACAGGGGGACTTCTAGTCTTCAGTACTCAGATGAAAAGTGAGGGTCCAAAAACTAGGCCTGCCCCCCCTTTTCAGATTTATAGAGTTAGCAATCAGACAAACCAGCTGGCAGAGAAAAAGGGAAGAGCATGCTTAAAGGGGAAAGCTGTTGATTGCTGAGTAATTAGGATCAGAAAACAGTGATGAGGGCAAATAGATCTAATTTTCTCTGATTGAAGGTGAAGGCTTTTTTTGGTCTGAGCTGAATGTTCTTTGAGGTGCTTAGGTGCTATAATCAATTTACTTTTGGAGTTACTCTGAACTGTTGAAGCAATACATAGATTTAGGTGAGATACCAGCAGCTTCTTTCTGTAATGTATTGCTATGCAAACCATTGAAAGATGCTGTTTCTTAGTGACTGGTATGTAACTTTGGCTTGACCTTCACCTGACTGACAAAGCCATCTGCCTAATTTTCCACGGCCTTAAGTGCTGCAATGCAGATGTTCACACTTGGGAGTTATGTATACTGTTTTTTAGGAAAAAACAGTGAAAAGTCATAATGAATGTTGATTCTAAATCCAACAGGTTTTGAAAGGTCCATTTTTCAAGAGAGAAATGCAAACAGAGAAGCCTTTTTCACTTACTAGTCGCTATCTGATGTACTGAAATAAATTGCTGTTAAGAGAATTGTATTTTCTGATACTAGTAATAGCAGTGGAAGATTGTCCAACAACATGAACAACAGAGAAGAGAAGCTTTGGTTTCAGACTCCCTGTAGCAGACTATAGGACCTTGAAAATGAGCCCCACATTTTCTGCCAGGATTACTTAGCTAATATCCAACTAATGCTCCTTTCCTCAATGGTTGCACTCCATTTTGTGAGATACCTCACTGACGATGGTGATAATTGTTTTGTGGTATGATTAAGTAATTCTCAGCTCTGCACAGTCATCTAAAGTCCTGTTCTGTGTGTTCTCCCAGCCACACATTTTCCTACGCTAGCTGTCACTCCGCTGGCTGCATGGGGATATGCATGAGACATTGAAAAGTAAGGGAAGTAGAAAATTAATCTACCAGGAAAGGGCAGGGGATGGATTCTAGCACAAGGGAAGGAACAGAAATGTGCATGAATAAAAAGCGTGAGGAGCAGAGGGAAGGCTGCCCCTCCTGACAGCACAATAATGCTCACTTGATTTAAACTGATTATGAAATCACACATGAAATGAGAAGTTTATTGTCTTTCAAATCCAGTGCAAAGGTGGGTGGCTGCCCAAGGGGCAGTCCCCTCCCTGTCTTTATGCTCCCACCATTTCCTTGTGTCTGATCTAGTACTGTGCTTCCATGCAGTGACCTTGTTCTGTAAGTTCATCCAGTGGAATGCTTAACCACTTTGAAAATACAGTTAGTTTACTGTGGGATCAGCAAATCAAACCAGAACTCAAACCAGGACAGCATCCTATGGTTGCTTATGTGCTATTCAAGTGAGGAAGCAAGGGGGGGATGCGTGGCGTCCATTTTCAGGTCTTACAGTTTTATTCGGAAAGCTTTGTTTATGCCTCTTCATAGAGCACATACAGAAGCAGAAAGACGCCAGTGTGGCTGTAGCTAGGAAGTAAGCCCATATGCTGTTAAAAGGAAGAAGGATACACATATAAAGAAATGACAAGCATGCTGGATCAACAGAAATCCTGGCTAGGACACAATGGAACTGTTTTTACTGTGGGGACTCTGGAAGGGCAGAAATCAGCCTTGGAAATTACTGATGTGGACATCATTTTCAGTGAAGTGGTTTTCAGCATCTTCAGCAGGTGAAAATAGGAGCTGACCCAAAGGTGGCAATAGAACCCAACCTGTGTGGTTTTTTTATACAGTGTTAAACCAATCCAAGCTAACGCTGAAAGCTTTCATTCCAAATTTGCTTGCTTTCCATTTCAGTCTTACTTTAGCAACCTTCAGGTTTTCAATTCACCTCTAATCCCAGGTTTTGCCATTCTTGGTGAGATGGACTTTAACTGTAACTTTAACAGCACATGTTCTTTTGCTAACAGTAATTACTGTAAAATGACTAAGTAATATTCCTGTCTCAGAAAGAATCATTTGAGCTATTCCGTTATCAACTCCTGGAAAAAAAAAAAAAATCATCCAAACCTGTTCTCAGGAAGCAAGACTCGATAATGCTGCTTGGACTTTCTTATGTTTTTAAAAATTAACAATGAGTACTATGCAAATATTATAATGCCAGCTGTATTTGCTGATGAAATTTTAACCTGAATGCTATATGCTCTGATTTCTTTTCAGCACAATGCAGGATGACATTTTCATTCTACATGAACAGGAGTATGATAGTTTGCTCGAATCAGTCTTCAAAACGGAGTTTTTAAGCCTCTTATCAAAACGATATGAAGAGAAAACACAAAGAAAACTACCTCTGAAATTTAGCAATATGTGAGTTACATTTTTTTCAACGGGCTTTTAAGAGTAAATAATGTTTGTTCTTGCTGTCAGAGCAAATGAGTGAGTGCTAGTTGTTGAGCTCCTGACACTATGCCTTGTTTTAAATTAGTAAGGGGCAGGAGTAATGTAAAAATCTGTATGTGCAAGGAGATCAGACTATGTAATTATCTCATCAGAGTAACAGGTACAGGATTGTACCTGGGCTGTCTGCCACTTTCCACTGTCTGTGTGAGTAGTAGAGTTGCCTTTGTTTTGCCGAACGTGCCATCAGGCTCAAAGGTCTGCAGCTTTGTGCTACCAAGCAGCTCTGTGCTAGCAGAGCTGTGGACCTACAGCCTGTCACTGCACAATTAATGTGCACCCATAGTGCAAGCTCTCCATCTCTGTGCTGGATGCTCTTTCCTGCCATGAGAAGGGAACATCCTCTTTCAACTCCTTAACCTTGACCTAGGTGTGGGAACATCATGATGAAGAGTTTAGAAGACCATTCTGGAGACATAATCTAACAATCTGAAATTCTCATGTTTGTTGTGGAGACAGAGGACTGAAGGGTGAAAGGATAATTCCAAAGAAGCCTTACTAAGTAAATACTATTGGGAACAATTTTTAGAAACTAGCCTGAGTATTTGATGTGGTTTTAGCTGTAAGGACAGGCTGGAAATTAGCCCAGCAAAAGTGCTTTTGTTACTACTCCTACTTGTGAAACAGATTAGCAACAGCAGGCCTTGGATTTGTATGTTTATTTCCTTTAAAAAAGTGGAAGAATTATAAAAGGTAACAGCAGATTATTATTTTAGTTTGGAAAGGGTGGAGGAGGACAGTTCAAGTGTGGCACATTCCTGTAGCGTATGCTCCTGTACATTGGGAATCCAAAGCCAGTCCCAGGAGTAAATTTTTTGTTCATCAAAGTACTTCTGGGGTCTTCCCCTAAACTAAACCATAATTTCCTTGGGTTGTTACTGAGTACAATTCAAGAGCAGATGGATAGCGTGGAAATGCTGGGAAAGAATATTTATGTGCATCGAAAAAAAATTTATATTGGAAAGATTGATGTATATGTGTGCACAAATGTTTATTCCCAGAACATGCACAAGGCCCACTCCTAAAGCATACATTGGCATCTATGTGCCAGTGTCTATATATATATATCTATATATCTAATAGTATATACAGAAGAACATTTAGGAACGGAGCACTCTAGCTTGCTCCAGTAGAGTCTGCTGCAGAGGCAGTGGTGTTGGACGACAGGCACATCTCTTTGACCTTTGCACATTTTTTCTTCAAAGCTCACTTACTGTCCATCCTCTCCAGGGCATCTTAAACTTCCTCGGAGTAGCTCTACTGGGAAAGTTAAAAGACCAGTTAAGAACAACATTTTAAAAAGCATGAGAAAGATTTCCTTAGGTGGTTTATGTCTGCTAAGTCACTCAGGGGATACAGATTCTCAGTCTAAGCTTTTTATTTTTATATTTCTAAGTTACCTGCTGCCAAGTAATACTGTCCTGATTTGATGTAGAAAAGCTTTCTGTTTTTTTATTCATGTGTTCACATGCTTGTATTAGACTTGAAGTGAAACTGAAAAAGGAGAGTTGGGGGCCCTGGAGCAGTGCTGGCTCTCGACAAGTGCAATTCATGCAAGGCCAAGGAGATATAGCCATTCTCAAGCCAAGTAATAAAGTGCTGCAGATCAGCATTGGACCAGGGCTACCAAAGAATTCCCGTAAGTATGAATTTCCTGTAGAAACTAGTGAATGCGTTAGAAATTTAGAGAATGGTTGACTTTCTCTCCTTGCTTGCCTTCAGACTCAGCATGTTCTTTATCATTTCTCTGTACGATGTATATCGTTATGATATACAAGTTATAGTTTGTAGTGATACAGCAGAATTTTGTTACTTTCACTATATACTGTTTCTGAAATGGCTGAAATTCTCTGCCCTGTGACAAAAGAAATGAAGGCATTTGATCATGTGACGTAGTACAAATTGGCACAATTAGCCAAGCATTTTGGAGAAGAGCCTTTCATTCTTCCCTGAGCTCCTACAGTTCCTACAGTCTTGCTGATGAAGAAGGGTCTGCATCAGGACAGGTTGTGATATGAGGAAAGGTATTCGCTGTACATCACCAAGGTGTCAGCTGCAAATATACCAGCCTCTTGGGTTTTCTGTCCTGTCTTTTTCTCATGCTAATTGCTGATCAGAAACAGTATAGTCAAAAGTACTGTTGTGCCAGCTATCCAAGGTTTATGAACAAGTTCATAAAGGTAACAGTCTTTTGGGCCTTATTTACTGTAGCCTTGAGACAGCTTTACTTTATATCCTGTGGCTGAAGTGAATCACAAAAGGGAGGATACGCCTAAGTCATCCTTTTTGCACCTAAAGCTTTAGAACAACCTGGCTAATGCTGTAGGATTCAGATTCACTATTCCTGAAGATCATCTCTTTCTGATCACAGAGTAGGAGTCTGGGAGCCAGAAGGAGTTACCAAATGAATTTGTGTAAGGTTAACAAAACGTTGCTGGTTTCTTTTAGGTCCTACTAGACGGAACCTCACCCAAAGTAGAGGGTATTCTAACAAGTCTCAAAGCCAGACTTACCCTATGAGAGCTGCACCACCTCCACCTGGTAAGTCCTCTTAGCCTTGGGCAGAAACAAAATTCCAAATTCATGCTTTTGTTTTACTCTTGTCGTCTGGTAATTTTTATCCATTAAAACAATTATAGTAAAGGTTTAAAATCCTCTTTAAAAGAGCCTGGTAGGAAAACAACATTGTATGCATTTTATGAAATGTATTGTTGGGGTCTGCAAGCAGTCAAATTGGTATTCCACTAGATACCCTGGTTGTCATGGATGCTAGCATGTTCCTCCACTTAGCACAGGACATTGAATCTGAAACTAACCCCATACCCTTTCCTTCTAAGGGTAAAAGCTATACACTTATCAAGCCATAGACGATGCTTTACAATGACACTGCTTTCAGTGCCAGCAAACAGTAGAATACTATTTATGTCTCATTGTCCTACCCTGTTACACAACTTCTGTGTATGCTGAATGCTGAGATGTAGCAGCATGGCTTTTTTCTTCATGGGCTTGATGTCATTAGGGTGTTTCACTTCTGCTCTTGAGAGATACGATTAATTTAGTCTGTGAACTCAGAGGGGAGAACAATATTCCATTGACCCAACATTTCCCAAGTGTTTTTTACTTACACTCCCAGGATACTTTTTTTTTAACAAAGGGTTCTCTTTCAGTCAGCTGCTGTTTATTGAGAAACACAATGCTCAGGGTGTAAGTTCAGTGTGCAGCCAGTCTTGGACACCAAATTAACTAGACAATTACCAATTCTCACAGCTGTATGAGCCAAACTAAGGACTCCATGATCTGCAAGAACTGCTTGTAGTAAAGTGGGAAATTACTGTGGTTAAAGGAGTTAACCTGCCTGCAAACACAGATAGGATGAGTTAAAGCAAGGAAAGACTTTTAAGTATTTTCGAAGCTTCTCAGCAGCTTTATAGCCACAGCAAAAAGACAAAAACAGTGGTTGAAGAAGCCTGCAGACCGAGCCCAAACTTGCTTCATGCAGGTAAGGTAGGTCGGATGTAGACTTGCACACAAGTCCAACGCAACAGTGGATGCTCGTATCTGCATTATGGCCTTTTGTAATCATCTATCTCCAGTGCTTCCGAGAGCTCCTGAATAGGTGTATCAACGGAGAGACCTAATTAGAGCAGCCTGCCTCTGTGTGCAGGAAGACACTAGGCTAACTTTCTGCATAGGATTGATATCATTAGGGTGTTTCACCTCTGCCCTGGAGAGAAACAATTAATTTAGCCTGTGAACTCTGATGAGAGAACAATAATCTATTGACCCACCATATCCCAAGTGTTCAACTGTGGAGTTGAACTTGATGTTCATGGGCCAGTAAAACCACACCATAGTGTCCAGGCAGGATCAGTGTAACTACTGAAGTTGAATGCTGTGTTGACCCTTATGCATTATGGTTTTGTGTTTAAAAAGAGAGTAGAAATACTTCTTACAGACCTCAAACCATTTACAATTGTCAACTATTTCTGGTTGAGATTTTCATTTTGTTTCGGGTTTAATGCAGAGTTCTTGGTAAAATAGACAATTATAGTTGGAAAAATAAGACTGAAGACAGGTGTTACAAAAGACTTCCAGTTACACTCTCCAGACTGTCAAGGAGTCTGAGACAACTGCACAATTTGGACACATCCCTTCTTGAAAGTCACAAACAATTCTCTCCATCCTGCTCTCACAATATGAGAAAGTAATATTGTGGGCCATCATGCTTGATCATTTGAAATGTATTCTGCACTTTTCACATCTCTTTTGAAATCAATAGTCCACTAGGCTGAACAAACTGCTATGTATATGTTCAGAATATTTATTTATATAACCAGGATGTACGTGCCATACTAGTTTGGATCACAGTGACTTCTATGTATGAGTTTATGACTACTTAAACTCTGACATAGTATAAAGAGAACAGCAGAAGCAAAGACAAACTGTTGAATGCAGTAAGGTTTTTCCAAGTGTCATTATGAATTCTCCTCTCTGCACAGCTATTCATTCTGATAATTTTCAACAGACATAATCACAATGGAGAAAGGAGATCACCCACAGTACTAATCAATCTGATTTTAAATATAAGCATAGCTCCTCATTTTATTCAGTGGTGGTTTTAGGAATGTAAAGCATGCAGAATTGAGCTTCTTAGGCCCTGATCCTGCAAGTAGCTCAGACAGGGGTGCGTTAGAGGCATAGTTATTTAAAGGCATTTACCTTTGTCATCACCTAGGAAATTCAAACTCCTTTGCCCTATCAAACAAAAGCTTTTTTTAAAACAAAACAAAGCCAACAAACAAAAAAAACCCACAACAAAACCAAACAACCCAAAAAACCCCCCAAACCACAAAAAACCCCTCTCTTGCTTGTTAAAAGAGACAAATACTTAAAGCAACAGTCTATCCAGTATTCAGGGAGTTGGAAAGAGTTTGAACTTAAAAAAAAAAGAGACTCCCAGCATTCCAGCTAGCTTTAGATCAACCCTTATCTACATAAAATTTTACGTAGTATTTTAAATAAGAGGTGTGGTGGTTACATGCTAGCTAACATTAAGGTGGAGTTGATCCAAGAGCTAATCCTCCTGCTTGCTTTTAACATACAAGGCACATGCCTTGACCTTAGACACAATTCTACAAAGACGTGAATACAAAATAGATTGCTAGCAGACCTGAAAATTTCAACATTATTTTGTTTTCAACTTCCGTGATAACTGAGTGTTGCTGACAGCTGAATCTAAGAGACAGCTGAGCCACCAACACAAGGAAAAGGTTATCTTTAAAAGCTGCCGTTTGGACTGGATGTGTTCATGCTTTATTTACCTCTAGGTCAACAGCAAAATGGAGTAATAAATCCCCCCCAGTTTGTACCACTTCCCCACGCCCCAGGAAATCAATGGGCCAATCAGAAAAACCTATATACAAATATGACACGACCAACTTTACCACGGCAACTATCAGGAGGATCAGGCAAGATTTCACAGGAACCAGAAAGCTTGGATTTCCTGAAAGTACCTGACCAAGGAGCAGCTGGGTAAGATTTTACATTAAATCTGAGAAAAAAGTTCTACTTTTTGGAAATAGCTTCACATGTTCAAACTGTTCAAGACTGATAAAAGTTAGACCATGTACATAGATGAGCAGATTGTGCTATTGAGAGCTGTACTCAAAGGTATCATCATATTCCACAGGATTTCAAAACTCATACTCCATCGTAGGCCTCTAGGAATGAAGATGAACCAGTCCTAGGTTTAATATCTTCAGTTGCATGGTGCTTTCTTCTTGAGGCTAGGCTATTAAGACACTTGGCACACTAGGCCTTCTTTCCCTTCTGGTTTACAGAACATAAACAGTAGATGTGGTGTTTTATGGCCACCATCTGGCTATAGTCCTTTTGTTTCAGCTGTGATTCCCACCTCATATACCAGATTTGTACTTCTTTTTAGGAGGCAGTTTTGTCAGTGTGACATTCAAGATTATTTCAAAATCACTTGGACTTCTAAGATGCAGCCTTCCTGAACATGTTACTATGACAATCCTGAAAGATTTGGGGGTGGGCAGGGCTTAGTGTTGTTGTAACTGGGTATTTCCCAAGAGTCGAGAGCATCAAAACACTCGCTGGAAGTAGCAGACAGGACCACTGACTTAGGAACTTAGTAGAGGGAAGCAGAGACAGTTGTTCTCAACTCTGACACCAGATGCTCCAGATCTTGATGAAAAAAACCCAACCAAAAAGAAAAAAGCATCAGCAGGCAAACCCTCTGATTTGTGGTACTTGTGAAGACAGAGGTCTTCTGTCAAATATTTATGGGACTACGGCCCTCCAGGAAGTTAAAGGCCTTACAAAATTTTAAGTTTTCCAATGACTGTAGTTTCTATTTTAACTCAGCTCTTATATTCTAGTCTTTTGTAGAACATTAGTGGAACTTTACTGTAGTGGGAAGTTGAGTGCCACTTAATTGTCAAAGACTGCTGCCTATTCAGCAACCCTAGCCAAAAAAAAATTAAAAAAATATCTGGTTTTGAATAAGCAGCTTGGGTTTCTCCCTGCTAAAGTCCTCTTTGTGTGCTTTAATTCGGATGTATCCAACTCTCAAAGAAGTTACTGTTAGTAACATCTGGTTGTCTCGGAGCATATTAGCTGAAACAAGGAACATTACATTAGCAGATAGAATAAAAATCCAGTGTGGTAAGGTATAATAACTTTGCATCATAATGGTTAGTGCAGTCACGTTCTGTAGTCCACAGCTCTTCAAGTAAGCATACATGAGAAATACGTCCTTGTTAAGCAGGAAAGCCCTGTGTATGTTGACAAACCATCATTCTTGCATCTCTAGCCAAATAATACTAAGAGGATTAAAACAAAAAAAGAACCAAAACACACAAAAAAGGAACTTCAGACTATTCCATCTGAGCATTAATACATTACAGTTCAGTCTTCTTCAGCTTCTCAGCTTCCAAATGGCCTCTCTTCCAGCAGGTTACCTCCCTTTGTGTTGAGATAGCCTCTATAGCTCAACCTCTTACAGCCAGACAGCTGACAGCTGTCAGCCCTGACTGACTTAGAGCAGAGGTTGAGCCTTCACATACCACAACAGCTAGAGCACCAGATATCCTCTTGAAGGTGATGTAAAAGTTTGAAGCAAAACCAGAGACACTGCTGTAGTAAGAATTTTACCTAACTGCCCCTGTATTTCAAAATCTCCCACAATCCCATTCTAATATTGCATTCTTTCACCTTTATCATGTGTTGTCCACTGTAGTAAGGCAGCAGTGACATGCCACATTCAAGGATTTCTGTTGCTCACTAACACTTAAGCAGGGATGGTATTTTTACTCTGACATGTCAGTTGTGACCCAAGCTTCCAGGCCTGACAGCATATCATTTTGCTAAATATGGAAAAAGAGCTTGCATTTGGTGTAACTTGGGAGAAATAGATACTAAGTCAAACTTTAACCCAGTTTCCACATGCCTTTCTGCAGGCCCTTAACATATTTGAGCTCAGCCTTGGAATATTCTGAAGGATTAGATGCAAGACCTCAGTTCACCTTCTCCAGTGATCCACATGAATGGGGGAGGGGGTTTGTAGAGGAAGGGCAAAAAATGATAAATTTTAAAGGAAATCAAGAACAGTTTTTATAACAATAGACTCTTCTAAGCTGTCAGGCAGTAGACAAGCTCCTTAGCAGATGTTCTGCACTAAATTCTCCTGTTGGCCTAAGCATTGTTTTTTTTGTGAGCATTAGACACCTCATAGAAAACAAATTATAAGTATACACATACTTGATAAACAAAAAGGACATTGAGGGGCTGGAGCCAGGTCCAAAGGAGGGCACTGGTGAAGGGTTTGGAAAACATACCCTGTGAGGGTATGGGGCTCTTTAGTCTGGGGAAGAGGATGCTGAGGGGAGACCTTATTGCTCTCTACAAATACCTGAAAGGAGGTTGTAGCCAGAGCAGGGTGGGGCTCTTCTCACTGGGGACAGGACAAGGGGAAATGGCCTCAAGTTGTACCAGGAGTAGTTTAGGCTGGCTATCAGGAAAAACTCCTTTACAGAAAGGGTTGTTAAGCCCTGGAACAGGCTCCCCAGGGAAGCGGTTGAGTCACCATCCCTGAATGCGGTTAAAATCGTTTGGATGTGGTGCTTGGGGACATGTTTTAGCAGGGGCTGGTTAGAGTTCGGGTAGTGCAGTCAGGTTGAGATGGGACTCGATCTTGAAGCTCTCTTCCAGTCTGAGCAATTCTGTGATTATCAGTATCAAAAGAAGTGCAGAGAGTTCCTAAGTGGGGACTTTCCGATTCCTAAACATGAAGAGTAGAGATGGTCAGCCCCCCAGCAAAATTAGGCATGTACAGATTGTCTTTTCAGTGGTACTAATGGCAGTCATTTTCCCCAACTGTGCACCAAGTGTTAGCCACGAGATACTGTAAGCAGACGTAGAGCATTTTTCTGTTTAAGACTAGTCCTCAAATAAGAACTTAGAAACAAGTGGCCACTGCTACGTCTTTTAACTTCAGAACCACTACCACTTTCAGTCACATTGCTATCTTTGTAAACGAGTAATTTCCATGCCTTTAAGTGGTGAAGTTTTCTCACTGCGTGTCAACTTGCTCTGTTAAAGCTGTTCTGCTAATATTACAACTTCTGTTTTGTCTTAAGACAGTGGTTTATATAACAACAAAACCCCATAAGCCATAGGATAAAACTATTGTGATTTGTCAGACAACTCTGACTAACGCATGACTAAAATGTAGCAGCCACCAAGTACATCATGAGATAGGAACAATCATATTGCATTAAAAAAGATCAGTTGCATCATACCGCAGTTACTAATGCTATAGGTACACACCAACACACCTATCTGTTTCAGTTGCCTGAGTTTACAGCAATTATTAGCACGTATTAAAGCTTTTATTACTTAGTTACCATTGTAAACAGCAATTATTATCAATGTAGTCCAAGAGAAGGAAAAAACCAAACAAGACAAAACACACTGTATTAGAATGATATCTTCACTGTCTGCCTCAATTTTTACTCTTAACTGTATATGCTTGAGCAGTTGGAAAAAAAAAACCCAACAAACCAAAACAGCCCCCCAACCAACCACCCCCCAACAGCCCCAGCAGTAATTGTGACCAGAAGCAGCAGGGAGCAGGCACCCATCACTCCCTGCTGGAGGGGTTTGGGGGAAGTCAAGCGTCTCTACAGGAAGCCATAAGACAGAAGTGTGCTTAGTAACCTCACAGTTCTGGACAAAAGGCTGTTGGGGAGCAAGGGCTGTGTTGTTTTGTTGGGTTTGTTTGGTTTTGTTTTTTAGTGTAGTTTTGGGTTGGTCCCCCTACCCCCTTTTATGTTTTCCTCCAAAGCAAGTGAGGAGGGCTGCTGCTGTGTAATGTAAGGGAATGTCTGAAAAGGGTCTTGCAAAGTGATTTCTTAGCCCTCAACATTCTCATCCATGAGTTGCTGTCCATCTAGGAATTGGAGCATTTTGAAACAGCTTATTCAACGCTTTGTTAATGCTAGTAATAGTGTTCTGAGCATGTGGTCAAAAGACAATGTAGGATCCCCAGCGCACTGACATAACAGTTACTGCCTCTACCAGGACTAAACTTTGCTGAGGCCTGTTTCAGGAGCTGCTGCCAGGGCCATTACGTGCCCTCTGCCTTCCAGGCAGAAGAGCCTGTGGAAGCGCCGTTAGCAACATCACTTTGTAAGCCGAACTTCTGGGAACAGCTGTTGCCAAGGCAGATGGAGGACAGTTCCTCGGGGCGAAGGCGGGTGAGGGGAGGTAGCGGGACGCCGACAGCACCCACCCCAAGCGAGCGCGGCGGTCCTGACAGCGCCCCCTGGCCCCTGCTGGCGGGAGGGGAGCCCCCTTGTTGGCGGGAGCCCCCGCCGCGGCTCCATCCCCTGCTGGCGGGAGCGGGGCCGGGAGCGCGCCGGTCCGCTCAGCGCCACGGGGCCGCGCAAGCACCAGCACAGGCCTGCGCAGAGAGCCCGGCCAGCGGGCCAAGGCACTGGTCGGGGCAGGCCAAGGGCGGGCACCTGTCCTCAGCGGCTCAGGGGCAGCTCTCCCTGCCCGCAGCAGACCCCTGCAGAAGGCTTAGGTAGCTTACCTGGCAGTGCGTAGTCACTCGCTATTTCTTCAGTACACAGGAGCCTGGCAGCGACCTCAAATCTGTGCCGTTGCATGGGAACTACAGATTCATGCACACAGGTTTCTCCATGGAAACACTGCACAAGTGCAGCAGCTGAGCATCACCAGACACCACCATAGAGCAGACTTTAATTTGCCAAAACTTCATCATCCAGTACTGCCAAGCAAACCAAGTTACATGCCTTTTATCACCTTATTTCTCAGTACCTGCAGACTATTGTCACCCTCGGCCACCACAAGTATTAGGGAACCAACCGGCCCAAACGGTAACTTGGCTGAGTTAGCAGATCATTTCTCAAACAGAGCAATTCCCAAAGCCAGTCCAGAATGGTCAGGCCCCCAGAGGAGCAGAGGCAGCAGGTATGCCCAGCACCTGAGAGGTGCTGCCTGGTTTGGTGTCATTTCCCCCACCCCTCGCCAGGTTCATCCTGTTCAGTACCACTCCCAGCATTACCATCCTCAGGTTGCACCAATATATTCATCACTGCAAGGTGGAAAAAAAACCCCAACAACCAACCCACCCCAAACCCCCTACCACCCTAGCTTTACAGCAGTAGCAGACCAAAGGACAGACATACAGCAGTGAGTGACATTTGTAAGGCTGGTTTCCTTAGCACTGTAAAGTCATTTATTAGTGTACTAGAAAGAAACTCTTACTATATATTCAGCAGTAGGTATCAGCCAGGTTTCTCTGTGACTTTCAAAAGCTCTACTGCTTGCTTGCACTACACAAGGTGTGAACTCAAAGAGCTCTGACTTTAGTATTCAAAACTACAGCCATTATGTATTTAAGAATTAGAATTATTTTTAGCAAAGCTGCTAAGAATGATGCAGCGGTACTGGCAGTTTTAATTCCTAGGTGTTCCTAACAGTCCCGTACAAACCCGAGTTTAAAAACACCATGCTCTCACCAACAAAACACATTTAATACACTCTTGTTCTGCTACGGTTGCAGAAAAGCTGAGCTCCTTTTCTAAGCCTTGCTCTTTTATTTCCATACCTGTTTTTACAACATATCCTAGTCCAAGCAAAGCCAATACATGCTGAACAACAGGAAAAAAAATCCTCTCACAGTAGACAAATTTAGAACTGAAATTCTATTAACTCATACTTTAAAGCTTCTGCTGTAGTTCACCACACAAACTTTGAACTAGACACAGATGTATTAAACAAAAATTAAGTCTAGGACTTCAGTGTAAGTAATGGTAAATGTTTTTTGTAGAAGCTGTGTCATGTTACCATGGCATCACATTACATGATCACAGGTCAATCTCTTCCACCTCACAACATTTTTAGTCATTCAGCACATTTATTATTTATTTTGAACTGACATATTGCCTCTAATACCTGTTCTCTCTTCCAGCCTTTATTAGCTGATGAGCTGGCAAAATGCATTTCTTCCCTCTTTCCCCTTCCTAATCTTTGGAGTGGTCACAGCTGTGACAGTTTGTGCAGCATCTCCCCTGCTGCTTCAGAATTGACTATAACAGAACAAGTCCATAGACGGCTCTGGAATCTGAGGCAACTTAAAAGAGATGCAGTCTCTCTTACAGCTTAGTCACAAAAATGGTAAAGTAGCAAGCCTGTGAGCTAGAACTTTGTTTTTAATACTGGAAACTAAATCCCTGGTGAATTTGGGGCACGGGGAGACAGACTAAGCTGTGTGGATACCAAGATATGCATGAACTGCATGTGCACACTTGTTTACATTCCAGCCTGAGCACTCAAATGTCTTCTATGCCTTTGACCTGCTGTTTGGCAGTACATAGTCATCCATTGCAGTAGAAAAGAAATGGCAACTCTTGCCCCTTTCACAGGGAACTCTTAAATGGATGTTTTTAATTGTTGTTACATTTAAGACAATCCTTTTTCCATTGTTCTGGGATATTTAGAATCAATTAGTTAGGACAGAGGGGCTGATAAAGCTTAGGCTCAAGCCAAGAGCTTTGAAGCACAGTTAACACTTTTTTCTTTGATTAGCGTTCGCAGGCAGACGACAAACCGGCCCCCCCCAGCTGGAGGAAGGCCTAAACCGCAGCCAAAACCGAAGCCTCAGGTACCACAGTGCAGGGCACTGTACGCATATGATGCTCAGGACACGGATGAACTTAGCTTTAATGCCAACGATGTGATTGATATAATTAAAGAAGGTACGTAGGTTTTGTTACTTAAGTACTAATCCTGAAGATAGACTGGCAGTTAAAATGTACTTTTTGACACACCTCAGTTACCTTCCCTCATTAGGCCTGCAAATTTCTGTGACAGCGGAGGCAGCAGGCAAGTCTCCACCCCCATCTGTCAGAGATAGATGAATGACATGTGCATTACTTGGTACTGGAGATCTGTAAGTTTGTGATAGAGTAATTCTAGCACAGGCTCTGGCTGAAAATTAGCCCAAAACACAGCTAGAGCACAAGAACCAACAAGTACTAAGCAGTTCCAACTCTTTGGGCATGCAAAGCAACCTCCTAAAGCACAGTGATGTGGCCAAAAGGTTACTAAGTTTAGCTTCTCCCACTATTTTCTTTCCCGTCCTTCACAAGGCTCTCGCAGTGTGGAATAGCTTTGTAAGCCCTTAAAAATTGTAAGGAAAAGTCTACAGAACCTCACTACTTCACTTTCTTAATCACAGATCCTTCTGGCTGGTGGACGGGAAGACTACGAGGGAAACAAGGTCTTTTTCCCAACAATTATGTCACCAAGATATAAAAGACTGTTAAACATTGTCATGAAGTTACCCGTAGTTGAAGAGGTTTTTCTCTTGCCTTCAGGACCCTGTTCTTCTGAGATCTGCCATTGTCAGCAGTATTCTCACCGGTAAAGCTGTGTCTGAGTAGGACAAAAAGTTATCCACAGCACAGACTCTGACCTTTTGTCTCAGAAGCATACATCAGTGGACATACTGACCAATTATTTATTGTATTTAAAACCTGGTTTTAACACCTAGTAAGTGAGGAATGCTCAAGACTACCAACTTCAAGGTGTTTTGCAGTCTGGGACCAGGGACTTTGAAAGGGGTGTATTTAGCAAGTGCCTTCAGATTGAGTATCAGTAACCTTTTAATTACGTACTAAAGATGATGTTAAATGCACATTTCCTCTAATGCAGATCATTCTGGGGAACATGTTAAGTATGCTGCTACATATCAAAAAAAATTTAGGCTCATTTGGGATACTACCATCTAAAAACCTGCCGGGATGGTATATTTAAGTAATTCTGTACAGAGTTGTTTGTTTGCCGATGCATTTAGGGACTCCCAGCAGGCACTCCAAGACAGAAAACCACATAGTACTGTATGTATGCTAAACAATGTTGCCTTCAAGATTATATTATAATATGGCTGGCCCATGTTGGAGTTATGTTTAATGCTCTACCTGTTATAAGAAGTGTCTTTATGCAGAGCTGTACCTTTATAGAAACAAATCATATACTGTATATAAAAAACTGATTATGATAGAAACATGTATGAATGTAAAGATGTAGTATTCCACTGTTCTTATTCATGAAGTAGGTCTACTAGAATTTTTATGCCAGGTACTTACAGATATGCACTACTCCTTTTAAATGGCAAAAGCGAAAGTTACTGCTTAAGTGTGACTGCCTCCAACACTGGAGCGGCTGTTGCTTGCCATACAGTTACCAGCATTCACGTTTTGCCTTCTGAACCTCCTCCATAAAATAAAACACAAGAAGCAGTTAACTGAACAAGCCTGTTCTGTGACGTTTGTTTTCAGTTACACGTACGAACACAGACCCCTTCACAACAACGTAGGGTTTTACTGTACTGATTTCTAAAGAAAAAGAATCCCCTCCCTTTGCTCCAAGAAAACCATTTTCACTGTACATTGTATTTTTCTTCCTTGTTAAGAGCTGTTAAAAAATAGCCTGCATATGTTGATACTAATAAGTTGCATAAGCTTTTAAGATCCAGCCAGAAGTCTTTAATACCCTCCCTCCTAAACCATTAGGTAAAGCTAATTTAGGCACACTTAAAACTCCTATTGCCATTACAAGATGCCTGACCATAGCAGCTGATTCTGGAAGGTAAGAAACTAAGGCCTCACTCCAGGGGGAAGTGATACACACAAAGGATCAAGTACATTTTCAAAAGACTATCTGCAGTAAGTGCTATGCTTACTTAGCCTGTGGGACAGTAAAGGCTCCTGGTTGAGATCAAAGACCAGTAGCTTCAACATCCTTCCCACAGGGGGAGCACTGAGGTCTATGCCATTTTTGTAGTATTGGATTCTTGCCTTCTACATCAGAGCCAGCACTCATCAAGAGAGCAGACACTGAGAGGAGGGAGGTAATGAGTTCAGTTTAACTTGAAGAACACCGAAGGGTCTGTAACATAACACAGGACATACACAGGACTAAGTTAATAAATAGGATTGAGTTACTGAAGCAGAAGTTGCACTATTTACATGGTTGTACTCCTTGAACATACAGATACCTGATGTTTATTAGAAACAAAGAAAAAAAAGGAAAATGTTAAATGATACAGAAGAATCTACTTATGGTGGGTTTGACTGCATTCTCCTAGGTATGGAGACTTATCAGGGAAGGGGAGGAGGAAGAGGGAAGGAAGGCAAGAAGTAGGTGAGTGGACAGGCAATAGAAAGCAAAGGCTTTATGCAAGAAGTGGAGCAGCTTTTAAAAGCTGAGCTAGTTCAAGAGGTCTCATCCCTGTAATTCCTACCTACAGCCCCTGCACACAGTCATCAGCATTACAGGAAACTTAAATTTTTCCTACCTTAACTCCATTTCTTTGGGTACACAAAGATAAAAGAACACATCGTCCTGTGTTCACCTGAACACAAAAGATTTACAAGGCTGGTGTCCATTTACAGCCAGCCTACTTCCTTCTCCAAACCTATTGCCTATCTATTGCCTGTTTAGTCGGATGCCCTGCCTGGACGCAAGACTGCAGCCACGTCTAGGAAGTGCCTTAAGAAGATTCAGTCACAATACTTTAAAAAAAAAAAAAATCCCCCAAAACACAAGAGCTTTATTTCCATGTAGAATTGTATTACAAAGTTTAAAACTTAACTTTCTGAGGGAGGCTGAAAAGTCCATAGTAAAGTTGGAATAGCATGTACGAGGAGCAGTGGTTTTGCCTCAGCAGTAAGTAAGGACAAAGTACGCATACCATCGGGACGCGGCTGCCTAGGTTGATGGTAAAAGCGATGATGCCAGGTCCTTGATTATCTCGCTGCTCAGTTGAGGGATTGTGCTGATTGTCAGTAGTTTGCTGCTTGCATACTTGTTCTTTATAGCCTGCAGATGTAGAGGAACAGCATTTCAGAAGATTTACACGTACGGTATTTATGTTCAGGCAGGTAATTTGGGGACAATTAGTCTGAATGCTTGGAAAACAAGCAAACTAGGTTGGAAGTGAACCAGCTTACAAAATACCAAAAGCATCGTTCATCTAAAATGTTTTGAAGTTAGTTCTAATGCAACATCCTCTCACAGTCCTGTCAAGAGTGTATGTTAAAGCATATGTTTTAAGGTAACATACAGAACATTTACCTAAAGAGTCACAATATGCACACCAAAGGTACTTCTAAAACATTAAAAAGATTTAATTAGTTATACTTACAGTGTATTTTGTTAACTTCTCATTTACTTTGACCACATTCTTGGCCATGTGTTTCATAGTCATCACAAGACTGTCTTCTGTATACCCAGTGTAGTACTGCTGCTTTGTACCCTGCAGCATAACAGCAAGAAATGTGCAATTTAAGAAGCAGATTTCTCTTCAGGCAGCAAACGCCCTAAGCTTCATGCCCTGGCTTTGAGTGCCACCAACTGCAATACTGTCAGTATAGGCGACAGATCCAGAGTAACTCGTGGTGTGTGGTACAAGTCTGGACACATCGATGCCAAGAACATTTCCATACCACACAGAGGATAAAAGAAGCAACCCTTGCAAGAGTAACCACTAGTTGAATTATGATTCACTATGAGTGGTCCATGATTTAATTATCTTACACATACTGGGAGCAGCCTTCCGTAACTCAGTACTCTTTTGATAGAAGAAACCCTTTCATACCAATGTTCACATAACAGGAAGTTTTTAGTGGTTTGTTCCTTTTTCTACCTGCAACTATGCATCAGGTCATCCAACTATTATTTGCTCACCAGAACTATTACCAACCTAAATGCAATTTTCTCAAGTAGAGCTTTTGATGGTTCAATCAACTGAAGGAAAAAACCTCTTGTCAACAAGATGGATTGCAATACTTACCCATTTGTCATGTCCTAGAATCTTTTGGGACAAGCATAACGCAGCAGCTGCGATCTCCGAAGGACGATGGTGAACCATGTCATAGTCTATCAGTGTCAGCTCCATCAGGTATTTTGCTAGTGTATGTTGCTTAGCATCAGCCTACCAGATTGAAAGCTTGTTAGTCCACAAAGCTGCACTTCACCTTACCACAATAATTCAGGACTGTTTATTTATTGACTTGATAAAGCAAAAGATAGTCAACCAAAACCTTTATTAAGGTCTAGGGACCACGCTCTTAACAGTCACTATCTCCAGATTGAGACCGGGGTCCAAACCAGTCTAGTCTAGCAGCTGTTTGGAAGTTAGACACGAAGTGAGGGATTTTTAACAGAAAACTGCAGTATCAGGCACTGTTGTTCCCATGTAGGGATGCAAGTGCTTTTTCTGTAATACACTAAGGGAAGGAAGTAAAAAAAAAAAAAGGGGGGGAGGTGGGAAGCATAGAATGACTTATGGAGATCCTTATCAAAGCAGTCAGCTAACTCCAAGAGTTACCCAGTGGTCTGTGGAGGTAACTCCAAGCATAAGCAGTTTATTCAAGCACAACTACTGAGGTGGGAAAACAAGTCTAAGTCAAAAAGAAAGCTTTGTCTTTTGATTCTTAAATAATACAGTATCTGCATCCCGAAGTTACAAACAACTGCAACACTGCTCCCTTTTTACTAGGGAGTACCTTGATCACCAGACAAAAAGATTATTCTGAAAGCAAGAATTCTGCTCTAGGTATGTTTAATTCACTCCAACAGTAAAATTACTGCCATTAAGACCAAACACAGGCCTCAGTAAATATAGATGTGAGCCTCTACTGGCTGCCACAGTGACGTTGTCATGTTACTCCACACAGTGAAGTTTCGTAGAGTACTGTCAGGATCCAGTGTATAAGAAGAAAGCAAATAACCTCACATGAAAATGCCAGAAGCAATCCTGATGGCCTTTACACGTACAGGAAAGTTCTAGATAATGCGGACAAGTACCCACCTCCCCAGCTTTCGATGCTCTTCTTAAGAAATGAATTGGAAGAGGTCGTCCCAAACTGAAGTTTAACTCTCTAAGAATCACAATCTCCATTTCTCTAATCTCATCACTGGTGTAGGCATTGTCAGTAATGTAAACAAAGTCTGCTATATCAGGAGAAAACATCTCTTCGTATTTTGAAGCTAGAAGCAGTGCTGTTACACCCACCAGCTGAAGCTTCTTGCGAGGTACTGGATGACTCTGCAATGTAGGATTTTATAAAGCAGGTCAAAAAAAAGGTCAAACTAGATAAACAGATTCTAATGTATCAGTGTCACAGAGTGACAGTGCTTATTCTTATAATGCAAATGAGGTTTTTCCACTGAGGCAGAAGTGCCCCTATAATGACAGCCTCAAAGTTAAGGTTTTACATTACACACAGCTATTACACAGAGGGGATTTTGTAGGTTCTTACAGATTCATACAGAAAGGATAAATCCTATACCCCTTTAAAAGAACAGTCATTGAATGAGTCTCCTAATCCAAACAGGACTTGAAAAATATCTTACTTGTAAGAAGCGATCCATAACTGCTACACACATATACAGCGTTTCCTGCAGAAGCTGGAATCTTGAGTGGACCTGGACAAGCCAGTCAACTAAAATTGCACGCATACGCCCGTTGATTGTCTTCTCATCGAGGTAATGCGGGCGGATCGACTGCTGCAGCTGTTGGAGAAAGAGCTGTGTGAGCAACAGGATTAACACTACACTGCAGAAGCACAGACTCAGTATGTCATACCTCCAGCTCTCTCAGATACAGATAGATATCTTTCACATAGTCACTACACAGCTGGGGATTCCCCCAGTCCTCAGCATCAATGTCTTCTACATTGCTGAGCAACACGTCGGAGAAGGCTTGACACAAATCCTCCTCTTGCATAGATACATCCATAGGGACAGGAGACAAAACCTAAGAAACAGATAACAGTGCTTACATATCTACAGTTTAAGCTGCAATATTCCTTTGTTTCCCCATTTTTTTCCCATCAATAATACACTTTAAGATAAAAAGTTGAAACTGAGCTTGCATTTTAATGTGGCAAGTCTTCAACAAGTATCAACCTCATCTAGTGTTTCAACAGCTAGTTCCGACACTTTAACGTTAGCCTTTAAACACAGCATGCATTAAACCAAAGCCTCTGTACAGAGATTTTGCTTCTTCAGCAGGGAAATGGGATACAGCTACAGATAGAGCTCTAACTTCAGAATAGTTTAAGTGCAAATCAAATTAAGAATCAGAACATTGCTTCCTACCTTTGGAACACCAGTTTCTGTTAATGCTTGATTCACAGCAGCCGGGGCTTTAGGTGGCGCAGTTACATTTGTCACATTACTAGGTCCTTTCTTAGGCTTTACAGATGCTTTGGGGCATTCTGATTTCTGTAATGAAAACAACATTAGTACAGAGCTAGTGATCCATATTTTTCTTAGGGGCAGATTTCAAATGTTTCTTTACCTTAGTTATATACGTTCCTCTTGTTACAACTTTATTTCCTATTTCTTCCAAAGCAGCTCTTTTGCCAGGAAGGTGAGTTTTGGCTTTACTTTTAACTTCCATTGCAGCATTCTCCACCCCTCTAGTGATCTAAAACAATAAAAGTGCAGCTTAAGAATCAGAGATCAGCTTTATTTAGTTTTCAGATGCCTAACTCCATATACATTTTGCACCACTACACCAGTGTACCTCTGTGCATGCTATCCATTACTCAAGCATTTTTTGTTTTCTACTCATTCACACATGCTCAGAGGAAAAAGCATCCCCTATATGGGTTCCAGGGAGTACTGTACTCTCTGAACTGCACTGCAAATTTTAGCAATGTGTCCCATCTCATTCTTCCTCTGTTAATGGTAGAGTGCTTATCTGCTACTTAACTCTTTATTGTACTTACATGCTTTGTAACTTTACCAGTAGTAGCACATTTCCATGAAGATGAACAAAGTAATCTGTTACATACATATTTAATAAATGAAAAACACTTTATGCATGTAAAAATAAACATATTTTGTTATGCAGAACAAAGGAATTATCAAGTTTCAAGAGTTTCTCGTGGAGTTTGGCTGAAACCATTAGACAATCACCATAGAAAGGAGGTTCTTGTACTCCCTTCCTGTACTTTCCCTTTAGTAGGTTTTTCTCCTTTCCTCCCTCACACCTTTTCCTTGCTTTAAGAGGCAGGAGGCGGCAAGCGCAGGTGCAAGATGAGGGCAGCGCCAGGTGAAGGGCCCAAGCCCTCCAACCCGAGGGCAGTGCGCTCCCCGCCCCTCCCCCGCAGCTCAGCCCACCTCAAGTCAACCCCCTTCCCCTTCCCACCCACCCCCAGGCCCTGCGCCACTCCGGCCGTTACCCGTATCCTCCAAAACGAGGGGGGGGGGGGGGGGGGGTCGCCCTCGGAGAAACCGCCAAGGGCCGACGCCTCCCCCCCGCCCTAACTGCGGAGTGGGGCCAGCCGCAGCCGCAGCCCCAGCACTGAGGTGCCCACCCGCTCCGTCCCACGCCCACTCGCTCCTTCCCGCGTCCCCTCGCCTGCCCTTCTCCAACCTCCCTCCTACTGCCGCTGCTGTTCCTTCCCCCCTCCCTCCCGCCGGAGAGACCCCCGCCCACACCCGCGGTACAAGCGGTACTCACAGGGGCGCGACGCGTCACCGGCAGCGCCATGGGTGCGGAGATAAGGGGAGGCTGCAGCCACTCGCACCGCTGCTCGCAGATCTGCTCCCACCCGTAGGGAAACCAGCGACTGCCGCTTCGCGCTTGTCGCGGCTCGTCTTAAACGCCCTCCTGCCCTCCTATTGGTCAGCTTCGTACGATGCACGTCCCCGATTGGCCCACCGTCTCAGGCTCCTCCCAAACAGGAAACGGCTTGAACAGCTTCCGTCAAGCCCGACGCCGCGCGGGGAGGCGGCGCATGCGCTGGAGGGCGGGGGGGGGGGGGGGGGGGGGGTGTCTGCGCAGGCGCCGCCGCCGGCGCCGTTTGGACGGAGCCGGGGGCACAAAACACGAGGCGGTTTTACCCGCAGTGGGAAGCGCGCGCAGGCGGTCCCGGTCCCAGGCCCGGCCGCCGAGAGGCGGTGGCTGCAGGCGGTGCCGTAGCGGCCGCGGCGCGCGCAGGCGGGGGGGCAGGGGAAAGAGCAGCACGGGGCAGGCCCCGCGCAGCCCGCGCGCTGCTCCTGGAGGCGCTGGAGGCGCGGAGTGCGGGCGGCAGCGCCGCTGCTCGGGGAGGCCAAGCGCGGCAAGGCCCAGGGACAGCGCCACAGAGCCAGCGGCACCTGCGGGGCTCTGCACGGGGGAAAGCGAGCAGGGTCCAGCTTTGACCCCAGCTTTCACGTACAGCGTGAAGAAAGCCTGCCCGGCAGCTGCTACCCCTCCCTTCGGTAACGAGCCCCGGCACGGAGGAGCTTCTGCAGTCTCCCCCAGCTTGCATGCCGTGTTTACTCGCAGATGCAGGGGTGGATATTTTACACTGCTCCCAAGGACAGTTTTCCTAAATTCCAGTGTTCTGTTTATCCATATATTTACCTGTAGCTAAGTGCTGAGCCTTCACAGAGATAATTTCTTTCTTTCTTGGGTACTGATGTGTAAGAAATACCTGTATGCAGAAGAATTTTTCAAGTCAAGACTTCGAAGGCTAAGCAAGGCAAAATGGAAAAAAACAAGAAACAAAACCAACCAAACCACAAAAACTTGCTTAAGAAACAGATTTTGAACGATACCAGTCTAACATTTTATTTATTGCATACAAAAGGATTTCTTTTGACAATGGAATTTTATATGAAAAGTAATTTGAAGCATACTGTTGAGAATTTTATTTTCAAAGTTGAAGAAGATGCTGCAGAAAACTTAAGGCAATGCATCTAAGCATATAAAGCACAGTAAGTGGTGGAAATTTTCAAAATCAAAAGCCTATTCTTTTTCTTTCCCTTAAATTATAGTTAAGTCACAACTTTCTAGAACATAAGTAGGCTGCAGCCTTATTAGCCCCTGCAATAGCATGTAAAAACAGAACACTGCGATTTCCTGGCAAATACCTAAGTGTTCAACATCACATTACAATGGTATGTATACATTTAAAAGCAAGACAATATCAGTAGCAGTTATAAAACAAGTCAATTCATGGACCACTAAAATACCTCTAGTACCAGGCACCTAAATCAGGTGTGTAAGATTTCCTAAAAAAAGAAAAGTAATAAAAAAAAATAAATCTCCTAAACCTGTGCTTCATTGTACTGTAAGGAAGCCAAAATGGATTCTATGACCATACACAGGGTTTCAATCATTTCAGAGGCTCCACTATTTTTGTGTTTTGCTGTTTTGTCCTATATCTCTCAAGTACCTTCTTGGAAACTTCTAAAAATATCATGAGACTTTCAAGCACCAGTGGTCAACTAAATTCCTTCCTTTTCAACAGTCACTGAAGAACAGAAAGTGTCTGTTTAGTCCTTCCAGTTACTTTATTAATTTTCACTAATGCAGTTTCGACTTCATACTCACTGTGTTTCCTAGAGCCATACTGTCAACAAGCTTTAAAATAAAACCACGTCAGGTTTTGAAGCAGTCAAATTACATTGCTTCTCTCTCACATCCCCATCACACAAGCACAAAGTGGTTTTAAGTTCAGTTTTAGCAATGCAGTTAAGCTTGAAAATGTCCATTTATTACACATGCTGGAATAAAATTTCTTTCCAATTAAAGCCTCAGTGCCAGAGGTGTTATGTTTGTAGCGAGCAATAGACACTCCACTGGCAAATGCTACTCCTAACAGATGAAAAAAAATAAAGGAAGCAGCTTTAACCAGACAAAACCAGGCATCAAATTAGATAACGTAACATTTATAAATGGATTTTTTTTTTTTAGTGTAAACATAACAGTTCATTTTCTAGGTTTACTGTAAACCATTTTACATTTAAACTGATTATGAAAGACAAAGACAAGAGAAACTGAAGGTATTTATTATTCAATCCACTTACAAAGCAGGTGGCTTAATGCAAGCTTATTGACATGTTCATATATGATCCCCGAGGAACACCTTTTCTGAAGTGACAGTAATACTGTCTCAATGTTCTTGCACATTTGCATTTTGCAATGTTGAGCACATTTAAATAAACTATAATCTATTATATGTGAAAGAATGTTGATAAGCAACTTGAATTCTGATGTGGATTAAAACCTCCTCCAAAGGCGAAATGTTAGTACATTATAACTTAATTCTATATACTATATTATGCAGCAAATCTTAACTATAGAAAATATTTCAATCAGTGATGGACTGTTGGTAATTTATAAAGAGGGAATCTAGGATCAAGGCAAAAACTAGGTAACCACAGAATTTGTGTCTCAGTTTCTACAGAAATTTACAGGCTTTCAATTTACTAATGAAAAATAAGAGACAAGTGGATTTAGCTAACTATTACAACTAATAAAAATCCCAAGACGAGCCTGGAATCCTTAGAAGTTCTATGGATGCATGTGTATCTGCCACAAAAAAAAACCAAACCCCAAACAACAAACAAGACCAAAACCAAACAAAAACCAAACACAAAACCAAACAAAAATCAAAACCACAACACCAAAATCAATCCCACCAAAAAAAACAAAACACAAGCCCCCTGCAGTTCTAAGTCTTTATTGAATGGTTTTATATTTAAAAAAACCCCGAACCAACCAAACAAGAAACCCCCAAACAAAACACGCAAACGGACAAACAAAAAAACCCCAAGCCAACAGAAAAAACCCAAACCAAAAAAAACCCTCAATGTGAGCAGATACTTCAACTTAAGTTAGCAGAAGACCAAAACAGATTCTAAAGTCTTTTTCCATTTCCCTAGTAACTCTTTCAATCTGCAAGTATCTACAATCCAGCTAACTGAATTCAACATTTAGTGTTCACTTCCACTAGAGCTGTTTCACAGCAGCAAATATTTAAGTTAGGGATTCAGATTTCTAGACATAGGAATAAAATGATAAATACAATCTGAACAGCAGTCTAAATGTTTAATATTGACATTCAAATATATCTGCATTGTGCTGAAATTTTAAAAACAAACACTAAAATCTGATCAGACAAAAACTCTGGTGATGAGTATGCTCTATGTATCAGTCAAACTGAATACAGTTCATATTCTGTTCCCAATATTAAGGATGTTATTTGAGTCAGAACTGATATTGTAAATATACAGCAGCCATTTTTTCCTAATTAAGGAATGTCTCAATACATAATATTATCCTTTTCTAGATGATCTTTATACATTTAAACTAAAATATATGATTGATTAAATTAAGGAACCCGAGGTTAGTAATAAATGAAATCATACTTTCAAAGCTCAAAACTATGTAAAACAAACAAACAAACAAAAAAGAGACCACACAATTCTACTTACTAAAGCAGCTAATCTTGCCTGCAAGTTTGGGGTCACAAAGCCCGTAATATGTGCAAACAAATGCAATACAAGGAACCATGCAAAAATACAGTAATGAATTCAAAGGAAAAAAAAAGAGTAAAACCTAAAAAAAAAGTTTTATAAATACACAACTCAACTGTCTTCTACACAAACTGTAAGTCTAGCATTAGTTGTACCATATAGCAGAGCCAGCACTCTAGGTTCAATGCTTCCAAATCTGCGCAGGTAAGTCATGCCATCTTTGGTTGACTGCAGTACCAGGAAGGATGAGAGGGAGCGAGAGGGAGGACAAGAGTTCTGGAAAGCCATGTCAACTTTCACTAGGCAGTTGAGCCTCAATGTCCACTCTGCAAATGGGGCACTTCTTGTTAGTAATCAACCACTGGTCTACACAAACTTGGTGGAAAAGGTGCATACAGGGAAGACGCCTGTCATCAGAACAGAAAAACATTGGTGTTAATAAAGCATTTCCATATTAACATACCCATTAGAAAACCAGTAATGTGGGTTTTGCTATTGAGGTGTCTATTTATTCTTTCTGTATGTGTGTGTTTTTTCACACGTTTCATTAGCATTTGCAGCTGGACTTGCATTTTGTCGAGTTCCAAGAAGAAACTATATGACACTGATTTAAACCTGTTATACCTTAAAGTAGCGTTACCCCAGAAAAACTGAAGTTGACAGTCCTGATTAATTCAAAGTATCAGCTTGGGCTCACATTATAAAACAGGCAGTCAACTTATGGAAGACTATAAGACAATCACCTATATTCCACCCAAAGACAGGGCAGACTGAACAATGTTGATTTTCAATTGCAACCTGTTTTAATTATTTATTCAATAGTCTTTAATTGCAATGGGAACCCTAGGGTGTGTTGTAGAGCACTGTATCATATTCAAGTATGACCACAAAGCCAGAACATTAACATTATATTCTGATATCCAGTGGTACTATTCACCTGACATCTTCACCTTCCTCCAATATAGACAAGCAGATGGTACACTTCTCCTCTGTGTCTTCTTCTGTTCCTTCATCCCCATCTTGTTTGCAGTGCAGTTTCCTCTGTGAGAACCAATCAGTTGTTACCTTATTAGTAGAGATGACATTATTGACAAACTGAGTAAAATATGTTTTTAATACATATTCAACATATACTTCTTTGAAAACATTTAATAATATTTATTCAATTGTATTTGAACCAAAATGAATCAAGAACTAGGAGTTGGAACAAAAATCACAGGTCATTTCATGTTTATTTAGATAAGAGTTAATTACAAAAGTCTACTGGACTATGAATATATTAGTTTCATATTGTTGCAGCCAGACTTTTTACTTATGTACAAATACTTCCATTTTATTCATGAAGAAGCAAAACACATGTAAGTTCTTTCAAGCCTAGAATCTGAAGTCAATATTTATCAAGTCTGAAAGAATACTAATGTGAATGTGGATGGGATTCTACATTACAGTATAATAAACTCCAACTGAAAGACAACTTAAGTTGTTAAAATTCTGTATCAGATTCAAAAATCCCTAGTGTCCCAGTCTTCCTAAGGTGATCAGAGTAAAGGTTAAAATGAGACATACCAAGAAGATAAGTATCCTGAAAAATTCATTGCAAAAATAAGGTCTGTTTTTATTTGACGAGTTATCACTGAAGTCTGTTAGCAATTTGGCTATTACTAATAGATTTTTATTGCTCACAAGGCTATTCTTAAGTGCCTCAAGTTATTAAACCATATCAAACCACTTTTTGTGTTTGTTCACTGTAGCTCTTTATCTAGAGACCAAATTTTCGATTTTCATGTGAAAGAAGTGGCATTGTCAGCTTTCCTTGCAATCCTTGAAATTGCAAGATACAGAAAACGTGCACTCTTTGAAGCTGACATTTCCGCAGATTTAAACTAAACGTAAATGTTATTAGATTTTCAAAGAAATATTACATATAGGCCACAGTTTGAGAAATCCTCACCTTTTTGTATTTATGTGGATACGTGCATCTTTCTATCGTTCCCTGTGTTGCTCCACGGTTAACGTTTCCTAATCGTTCCTCCAAATGAATCAACTCCTAAAAAAATTATCAAGGAATAAACAGTGTAAGAACTGTTATTTCAACTACCCTGAGTAAATATTAACTTTATTCTAACCCATTTTCAGAATGACAAACTCAATTCCCAACTTATACAAATACAGGCAAAGCAAAAAAGAGTCTGTTGTGTAGGAACAGTCGTTGAGTTCCTGTAGAAAAACCCACACAACACTTCCTGGTATTTTAAGTTACAGGGAAACATTATTATACTACTAAGAAAATTAGAAGTTGTTTTGTCAGCTAGGAATGGTTATCAGGGTGTTCAAATGTACTTGTGAGTCTAATGAGGAAAATGCAATTAAAATGCACTGCATAAATACTTGCTTTCTATCAGTCATTAAGGCTTAGAAGGAAAAAAAAAAGTTGCATTCAGCAATGAGTCTATTAGAACCATGAGATGTCACTGAATATGTTTTCAGTGGACTAGGTCATTAACTCTCTGCATCTGATACCTTTTAATTTCTCCTTTTTCTTCCCTCAATTTCAATTCCTGTATCACGTAACAAACAGGACAGCACTGTTAAAGTTGCCTCCTCACTAGGAGGATCCTGGCACAGTTATTCAGAGATACCACTTTCTACCAAAATACCATGTGAATGCTACATCCAACTAACCGGGGTGGTGGGCAGAGCAAGATGTACTGGCAGTTAATAACCACCTATGCCTACGTTGTCCAGGGCATCTTTTATTGACTGACTTTTTAATGTGCTTTTATCCTGGTTCACAATAGTGGGGTCATTTTATAAATAAAGAGTATTTTCTTTATCATTCTTTTGCATCTATATACAGAACTAGCTCTACCATACACCCTCCCCATATTCCCTCACAACGCATTTTGACAGATATCTAGTTTTATTCTATTACAAACCTCAAAATTTCCCCTGAAAGGGCCTCTGAATGATGTTCCATCCAATCCTGATGAAATGTAACGGATGTGAGGGTAGCCCGCCATGTCTGGTACCTATTCAAACAGCAGACGTTAAGTTAAACCTATTCAGAACAGTTTCAGTATTTTACTGTTCACTTTGTAAAATTTCAGGTCTTTTTGCTTTTAATGAATCACATTATTTATACTCCTCAGCTTGAGCATACAATTCCAACTGACAGCATTACGCACCACCACTTTGAGCTCTCTAAACATAACCAGAAGCAAAACAGAAGTAAGACTAGATCCTCTATTACAATCTCTCCACAGCTGCATTACTTATTGCTTGGTCTCATTTCCCAAGTCTCAAAATCTCAAATCGCTATGTATAAACTGTGTGTATGAATGTATAAGCTATATGTATAAATGTCTACCTACTTTTGTAAACAAAACGCCTAAAAGCTATACATGAAGTTATGAAAAGGACTTGCTATAGATTCTCAAATAAAAGGTTTTGGTACCACAGAAGAAACAATGCTAATAGCTAACCTGGAAAAAAACAGCCAATATCCTTATCTTACCCAAAACAACTGAACATCTTCATAAACATTTCAAATTTAGAGGCAGATTAAAAAAAACTAACACTCAAAACGCACGTCTGAAGTCACAGGAAACTATATTCAAGCATCCACTGACTTCCTAGCATACTAAGAGATAAAAGCAGTGAACACACACCACTGTCCAGTGACATACCCCTACAGGCACTTCAAGCACCAGTGCTCTTCATAAAGGAAAGCAGAAAGGTAGTTACACACCAAGGACTACCTTCACAGTAGGGCTGAGCGAGTAACGCTATTGACTTTTTGTCAGAAACACACTAGCAGCAATTTTTAATGAACAGGAAAAAAAAACCCCAAACAAACCAAAACTAAACCTCAAATGGTCAGATGCCATTTACTTAATTCACGTAGAGTGCACCGATATGAGGATTGTAAGTGGCAGTTAATTTGGAAATAATGTGAAGTACTTAAGTACTATCTTTCTTTCTATGCTATCAGCTGGTAATGCATCTGCTGCTGTGTATGACAGCTCAAAATTCATCTCACAAGGCTGACAAGTCAGACATCCCAGACATAATTTCATGAAAGCAAGTATTCCTTTGTGGCTTCTCTTACTTCCAGCAGACACTTAAAACTGAATTAATGCATTCCAAGAAAGCCTATAGACAATGTCAGTCACATAATGTAACAGACCAATAGGCTACACTTCTGTATTTTTCAAATCCAGCCTGGTAACTAAAACTCAACATGGATAGAAAAGATTCCTCTGCCCTCGTTTTTGTTTTTTTCAGAAAGAAAAGCAGATTCTGATTATTTTAAAGCAGTTTACATGGTGCTTGTTAAATGATGACCATGTAGTACCAATATAAGCCACAAATACAGCCACAATATTATTAGATTTTTACAAACCAGAATAACAGAAACTGAAATTTTAACTTTCAACATATTAATCTTAATACAGGGGGTGCCTCTCTTGTAAACAGCCTAAATATCTGTTGGTCTGGTACTAATGAGAGCTGCAGATGGGAAACAAGCAAGACAGGATGACTGCTGCAAAATCCAACAGTGTATCGATTTAAAGATCTACGTTGTTATGCAATTGATATGCACAGTTTATTTACAGAGACCATACACTTAACATGTGAATTCAATACTACTACAAATATAGATTTTTATATCACAAGATATGTACATTTATCTGCATAGCTAAACTTTTCATGTAACTAACATCTGTTGGTGTCACAGGTCTTAACTGTTTGACGACATAAACTGGGGAAGGGGATAACAAAGGAATTTGGGAGAGTGCATTACAAATATGATAATTTGTAAAAACTACATTGTTAAGAAACCCATCTCAGATGATTGGTGATTTATGATCTACTCTTCATTTGTGCAAAATGCATTTATAGAACGAAGTCACTCATCCACACTATGAACAGATTTGTTGTCCCAGGCTTTTAGTAGGCATAGACCTATTTAGCATCATTTGGAAGTTCCCTCTGCCTGTTATCAGCCTGAGAATCAACTGCCTCCACTCAAAGGAAAGGAAACTCCTGACAAAATGTAACCCAAGTCTCAGGAGTAACTTTTCACTGCTTGGGTTTTTTTTTTTTGTGGTTTGGTCTTTGTTTGTTTGTGTTTTTTTGGTTGTTTGTTTGTTCTTTTTTCATTTACCAGGATTTGAAAACAGTCTGTTGAAAAACTATGCATCTGTTATCACAAATACTGCATCATTACAGGAGCTGTAATGCAATAACTACAGCTCCAATTGACTCAAAGGTCAGAGTTTACCAACTGCAGTGACATGTACCCTGACAGGTCTCCCATTTAGAACCACTTCGCCTATTGGAGACTATCTATTTAAGAAACCTACTAAATTTAATTTTAAACATAACAAAAACCAACCAAGAATTTCTCAGAGGAAACTACTGAACTTAGACAACAGAAATATGGGGTGGGAGAATATATTTTCATGCTAATAAATGGCCCTTCATGATCCTGATGGGGAATGGCATTACACCTCTGAAAAATTATCTGAATGTATCTTGTGTACAGGCTCTTTTACAAAATATCATGAGAGCTCAGCTTACATTTCTGGCCAAGTAAGACACTGTATTTTGAAAAAACATCTCTGCAAGGAAACAACCATCTCTTTTATGCCTGTAGAATAAGCAGTCTGCTAACTAATAGCAAGATTTTACATAATTACATTTGTGATTACAAGCTGGAGGAAAGATGGGCAAGAGACAACTATCAGCAATGTTCAGCTGTCCTGGTTTCAGCTGGGATACAACTAATTTTCTTCCTGGTAGCTGGTACAGTGCTTTGTTTTGGGTTTACTGTGAGAATAATGTTGATAATACAGAACTGTTTTAGTTGTTGCTAAGTAGTGCTTATCCTAAGTTTAAGGATTTTTCAATTTCCCACACTCTACCAGCGAGGAGATGCACAAGGAGCTGGGAGGGAGCAGGGCAAGGACAGCTGACCCAAACTAGCCAAAGGGATGTTCCATACCACAGAACATCTTGCTCAGTATGTAGACTGGGGGGAGTTGTCCAGGAGGGTCCTATCACTGCTTGGACAACTGTCAGCGAGTGGTGAGCAATTGTACTGTGCGCAATATTCTCCTGGGGTTTACTTTTTTCTCTTTATTGTTATATTCACTTTTTCTACCATTATTATATATAAAAATTATTATTGGTTTTTATTTTAGTTGTTAATCTGTTCTTATCTCAACCCACAAGTTTTACTTCTTTTCAATTCTCCTCCCCATCCCACTGGGAGGGGGGAAGAGTGAGCAAGCAGCCGCATGGTGTTTAGTTGCTGTCTGCGGTTAAACCACAGCACCAACTAAGAACAGTCCAACTAAAATCCCTTTAACAGTTACCATTAAGCTTCAAATGCAAAGAGAAGATTTCAGCTCTCCTGAACCAGCTTCACACACAAATGAGAGCGTGTTTTCAATAAGTTTTCAATAAGTAAGAAAAAAGGAAAAGCTTAAAGCTAATGAAGAAAGTAGAGTTAAAAGCTAAAGTTGTAATATGTACTTTAAAGCAATATACCCTGGACCTGCAAATTCCAGTAGAAGTTTCCTAAGGACTGTTTATCTCCTCTGGAACAAGTATCATCTGTTTCTGGTTTTGCACTTCCCACTACCAAAAAAATTTGGATCAACTAAAAATTTCAAGGCTAAATCTGAACCATTTACAACATAAACATTCTGAAACAGTTTGAAACAGCTAACCTGCAGGAAAGATTTTCTTTCTTGTTCCCTTCCTTTAAACACCTTCATCTTTCCAAAATCTTTCTGCTTTTCAGTTGCCACAGTCAGTGAAGAGATTCTTCCATTATATGTTACTACTTATCTTGTCCATCTAAACCTCTTTTTCAGTGGCTCACATTAAGTATGATCTTCATACATATTAAACCAAACTTATCCAGTTAACTGCTTAGGTCCACCCCAATACTCAAAAAGAAGTAAAGCTGAGGGGAACATAAAATGAGTGCTCACCAATAGCCGATATTCTTCAAAAACCCTGAAGATCAGTACTTCATGTTTATATTAAGAAAAAAGTAGCAGCTGTATTACAAAAGTTTGTTTTCTTATTTAAAAAAATGGACACAGCTAATCAAGGCTATGTCAAACCTTAAGTTCACCGTAAACTACTACGTTAAGTTATAGCCTTAGGCTGAGTGTTCAGATATTTTATAGAAAGTTTGTTAGCATCTTTTTTATGGAGCAGTGCATCTCATAGTGCTGAGATACCTGTATGGCTACCCTCCGAGTGATACTATTCTGACCAGCACACATCTACAGTTATGTACTAGGACCTACTGGCATATACCTCCAATCTCTTCCCAGTTTTTGCAAGTAAGTGTAAAGATGGCCTCAACCACTTCAAATCATTTAACAGTTAAAGGAACAAAACAGTAAGGCTCTGACCTACCAGAAAAAGGTGGGGGCAGCATATGAAACCTGAGAGAGGTTAAATTAGCATAAGCAACTTTTTTAAAAAAATTATGATCCAGAGATGTCCCTCTGAAAATGCAAGCTGCAGCCTAGGGTCAAAGATAAATTAAGGAGTCTACTCAAGGCTTGCATCAACCCTATAGAAATGTATTACACTATAGCTAGCAAACTGTGAAATCTAGATAATTCCTCCCCCCCTTCACAATCAACAAGACACTTCAAGAAGGCAGAAGAGGCTGGAGTCAAGAAACTGGAACAGCACATCCCAGGAACTTCTTTGAGTAACAGGTAGCTGAAACAATTTGAGGCATGTCAGATAAGCTCCATTATTTTAGAAAAACCAGAAACTAGAACAAAACAAAACAAAAAAAAAAATCTACAACAGCAACAGAAAATAACACCCATAAAAGACCACTCACCACCAAATCCCACTACTATGCATAATATCATCTGAAAATTGTATCTATGAGACCTTTGAACATTTTCAAAATTATCAGTGGCAGGTTTGTTTCTTAAGCTTTAAACACTCAAAATCCCAGACCAGTTGTAGTTAGTTGTTCACCTAAACAAGAGTAAAAGTATATGAAGTTAAGAGGTGCAAAGGGAACACTGTTCACTTATAGATCTATACTACATTTTATATTTATTTATTAATTTAGAGGTGAAGAGCTTTTTGTTTTTCTTCATTGTTTATGAAGAGGATAAAATGGGAGAGAAACAAGACCTAGTTTTAACCTTCCACCCCACCCTCCATTAAATGACAAAAAGGAAAAAATCCAGTCCATAAAAATAACCCTTTCTGCAACAAAGGAGAGTTAAAATACAAAGTACCGATTTATTTTTAAGTGTTCTAGTAACAACCTCACAATCAGAGCAAATTTCTGTCTCGACGCTGAACTAAAATACAATTTCTGAATTAATGTCTCTAGACTTTCGGAACTTTATAACAAACAACACATTATTCTGCATTTTTCTAATCCTTTCTTACTTTTTGAAGCCTGAAAAATGTTATAAATATTCTCACCTTTGCAATTACAGAAAGCTCAACATAGCATTCTGCTCATTCAGGTGAATGGTAACATATTGAAAACAAGAGACACAGGAGAGTCAGCGGTATAGCAAAGGGGACCATTTCAGGGTGCCCTCAGGCCAAATTTAGAAACATCTTCTGGAGATTTCTTTCTGCAGTTTTCCCTTTCCAATGCCTTTTCTTTCCTGAAGCAACAGATGGGTATTCTGCTTGGATGTATGTTACAGCCATAGAGGTACATGTATGGCTTGGCTAGTCAGACTTATGGCTCATTATGAAAATCATGTTCCTTTTAACATTCATATCACAGTATTACAGTACAGAAATTCACATCCTGTCCACACAGATGTGATAACTGGTGCTGGGCACTCTGTGTCATAAAGCCTCTCATGAACAGTGCCTAAAGAGCAGCCAAAGTCACTTAGAAGTAATCAGAAACTGAAGTGGCATCTAAAAACAAGCACTGACATCAGAGAACAGAGAAACTGATTACGGCCTCTGTCTCTTGTGCCTTTCCTGTCTGATGTTTCATTAGTTACACCATGCATTGACCTTCAGTTCATTCTTCCTAAAAGTGCTGTTCCAGTTCAAAGAATAGGTATTTGTCCAGAATGGACTCCATTGTGAAAATCATTTTAACAGAAGATCTTTCCTTAGCACATACATGGTATTGAAGTAGTAACGACGGGAATGCAAACTACTCTCAGCCAGGGTTATGCTTAAACTAATTGTGTTGAACTGAGGAGGAAAGCAGCTTAATCGTTGTCTACATAGATATGAAGGAAGCTCTTTTTAACTGCTTTTAATCTAGGATTCCTCCTGAAGCAACATTTAAACAGGTGAAAGCTTCTTCAACCAAGATAACTGAAAAGGAGATTTTGATTTCCCCATCTTCTATTTGGATTGTCAAAGCTGCTGAACATGAATTATCTCCCCCAACATATCTTTATCATTTTGTCTCCCTGAGGATTTAAACTGCAGTCCACATTGCAGCACTGACTAGATGAAGATCAGGTTATCTGAATCCAATTAAAATCTGAAACTGAAGTATCAAGAGTGCTACCAAATAATCCATTAGCCCTTTATGGTCTGGCGGTAGTTTGAAGAGGTTTTAGTACCCCAGAACAGACAGAAAAAAATGAACAGTGCCTGCTATTTCACAACTGTTTTTTTTTATTTGAGCTACTGCATGAGTTACTTTAAAATACTACACTTCCCATCCCCATCAACATCTGAGATCCGCATCAAGAATACAACTAGTGAGCCTTGTAAATTGCTATTAAGTACACTCTAGATTTACTAGAAGAAAGCACTCATAACATTACCCACTTAGCATAGAGACTCTAATCACAGTTCAGCCTCTCCACCCCTGCCCTTACTGCTGAAGTTACAACAAAAACCAACCCAGGTGACAGCTGAAATCTGTTGCTCTTTAATAAAAACTAAATGCACTTCTGATTAACATCCAGTTAAATTTGCTACATGAAAAACTTCACTTACTGTGTGTTCTATAGTCAAAATCACTTCTGCTGACAGATCTGCTGTACTCTCACATACATGCAAAGAAAGAAAACTCTGACTTTCTACCCCTTCTATAGCACTAATGTATCATTGAAAGACATTTGTAATGCTTTGAAATTATTGTATATATAACTTCTATCAGTGCTCTAACCTGCCTTTATATTCCTGTAGTGCATGTCATCTGAATACATGTCAAACTAGTCAGGAACTTGGAACACAACTCCAAAGTTGGAACACTTGATCTGATCCCAGTAAGGTTCAAAAGAGATCCCAGAAATTTAAGGAATTTGTGCCTAGAACAGTCTATACTCTGTAAAACAAGCTGTCAGTACGGTGTGCACAAAAACTCAAAATACAAACACCTTCAATTCCAGTTCATCCAGAGATTCATGACTTACTGTTGTAAGAATTAGGTATTGCTACACAAGCACATGTACAAGTTTCTATAAAGAACCTATTTCAACTGACAATTTTATCAATAAGTAACAGCAGTTAACTGAGCAGAAAGGCAAGACCCCCTGAAGTATTTTATCCCATTCAAAAAATACTTCTAAAGGTTCTCTAACACAGCTTTTTTTATTCTACTTCTAAAAAGAAGATAAATAGTGGTTTCCCAACTACTTGATTGTGTAACATATTAGTTGTAGGAATAACCCAATGAAAGTTAAGTTTCTCATCACACTGTAATATAAGGATTAACTCTTAAGTCTAGAAAATTCACAGCCATAGGGGAAATACACCCCACAGCCCCTATAGAAAAATGAGATAAAACTGGCATATGTCTAATGTGCTGCTTCCTAATACAACTGCAGTTCCCCTACTATTAGGAAGGCCCTTCTCTTTGAGAATCTAAAGCAACTGATGGTAGCTGTTACAGCAGAACACATGAAATAAATGTGAGAGGCAAAAACCAGGCACCTAACTGAAAAAGAATGCAGAAAATCTCCATTTTAATAGGTGATGCACAGAAGGTTATACAGTAAGAATCTTGTTGGCTGTGCAGAAATACCAAATTCTACAGACTGCTCTAGAAGGTCTGTTTTAAGTATGCAAGCTGCACATCACTGAATAACCAGCCCTGGCGTATCAGGAAAGTACCTCAGGATTATCATCATGTTTGTTAGTGGAACAGCAAGGAACAAGCCAGACTACAAAGACACAGCAACTACAGTATTGGTTGTAAATTTGCAGTTCAATCCCTAGATGTCAATTCTGGCTACTAAGAAAGGAATTTTGGCTATATAAGACTTGCAGGTTAATTTTGAATTGCAATTTTAATATTTTTTTTGTAGATGAACCCACAATTTTGATTAGGTTATCTAGCTTTAAGAGGGATAAATAATATGGGTTAGCCATAGAGAATGCCACATAGAAACACTAAACATACTCCACTGAACTAAATTTGTGTCTCTGTGAATTTTCATTAAATAAAAAAATTAGTAATATTTTAAATAAATCTACAAACATTATTTCAAAAATACTCTGTAAAATTTAGAGTTGACCTTCCTTGGTTTTCTAGTGCAGAGTAAAAAAAAATATATCTGTAACAAGGGACTAGTTTACCTTCACACTTCCTGTTACTTATAACACTTCATGCTACTTAATTATATCCTTTATCACAAAGAATTAGGTTGATGAACACCAAATATTTTTTGAAAACAACCAAATCTCTAAATGGAATTCTAGCTGGGCTGTATACACACCTTAAAAATAAAGCACCAGTGCTAATATACACTGGGTGGACATTTGGTACTTTTAAGAGTCCAAAATTCGTTAAAGAAGAGTCTGAACTTTAAAAATCAGATGCAGAGGGTCAATGCATTGCAATGCAAGTGACAGTTTAATTCAATTACATTCCATTGTACAAGAGCTTAAGTTAGAAATGTTAGAGTCGTGTACTGTTGTCTCTTACTAGATATGAGCCTGTCCTAGCTCCCCATCGAGGAGCAACACACAGAAACACTGGAGTATTTTCTTCTTCAGTTGAACCACTAAGTTTTGCAGCAATGTATACATGACCAATTAAATGCAGTAACCTTGAAATACTTTTCCTGACAAACAAACAATGACCAGTGATCATCACTTTTCATAATCTATCTCCTTACCATTAGAGGAAGAGCCCCTATTTGCAAGTGATGAAGTCGAGGAGGTGCGTGGTAGTGGGCCAGGTGAGGATGCAAGGGCCCTGGAGGGTAAGTAGCTGCAGTCATACCGGCTTCAATTCCCAGTTCCCTGTCACATGAATGAGAGTGACATTACAGTAAAGGTACATCTTGATTCCTGGATGTAACTGCACTGCTTTGGAAAGCATACAACACAGCACAGACACCATAACAGTTTTACATAAGGGTTTTTTAAAAAACTTATTTAAACTTTGCTAAAGAATCATCTTAATCCCACCACAACTTCAAGTTGTTTTTAAATCAGCTAAGATGACTCCACATTTATTGTGCCCAGGATTATTACCAGTGTGGAGTCTTCTCTGTAAGTCAAGCTGTGGGAATGGTGGCTGTCATGCGTACACCACTTCCCTAATGGTCAAAAATATGTTTAATAATAAATATATTGTGGAACTGAGATGTAACCTTCATAAGCGGGCCTGATGCAGTTTTAAATAAGTTCGAAGAAGAGAGAAAATAAGTTAAGTTTGTAACCCAAATCCAAACCTCTATTTTACAAAGAGCATAGACATAAGAAGAGTCCTTCAGCAATGTTTTACTTGCCTATTTTATAATTAATTTTTGAAAGAACTTTCTAGAGTCAGTGTGTTCTGGTTTGAGTGAGAACAGAACTAATTCTGTTCAGTGATTTTACTTTTTAGCTCAGTTCACTTAACTAACTGCACTGTCTGAAGTTAGCAGCCTGTTCTCACAGTCAGTGTCTGCTTCTAGCAGGGATAACACCCCATGGTCAGAGTTACTACCAAGGACTGGTGTGAAGACCAAGGCCACCACTGGATCTTGTGTACCATGCTGCGGGAGGGGGCGGGAATGGTGCAGAAAGTAAAAGGCCACACCTGCAGGGAGAAGCAGACAGGACAGGAGACCCTAAACTGACCAACGAGGTTTTCCAGCTCATATACGTCATATTCAGTTAAAAAGTTGAGGGATCAAGAGGGTCAAGCCCTTGCTCAGCTTGGCTCCTCTTCTGGCTTCTTGCTCACTTCTTCAATGATTGGCATCTGAGGAGGACACTGTCCTTTCTGCCTTTAATCCCAATCTGTGTGTTCCTGAATTTGGTACCAGAATCCAGCTCCTGACCACAGTTCCTGTCTGCTGCCGGGCCCAGTCTGGGATTTTCCTGGTGACCGCTACACAGCATCAGTGGTGATGGTGATGTAATTGCCCTCAGGGGGGGTTGGGTTTGATACTAGTTTTGTATATATTCCATTTTTATTATTATTATTTTCATTAAAGCTGTTCTAGTTTCCTTTTCTAATTGCCAAGTGTCTCTCTCCCTCATTCCCTTTCTCTTCCCCTTTGGGGAGGGAGGGGGGTTAACAGAGAGCATCTACTATAGGTCTAGCAGGCTGCCCTGACCCTAAACCGTGACACGGTGACACTCGGTGATACTCAGTTCCATTTTAAAAGCAATGGATAAAACCCCCTAGGAATATATTTAAGATATTGAGTACTCAGAGAACTATTTCCAAAGCTGTATGTACATCTACAGCTGCATGCAACACTTCTTAAAATCACAGCCAGCGTTATCAGCACATTATGGTCCCAAGTCCCAAAGAATTAAAATAGCATCTGATTACTAACCAGGCAGATCTCTCTGGAGCTTGTCGAGGATGGGAAGACATTGTCTGAGGCACATGGATGTGATGCCCATGACCATAATTGGGATGCATTCTGTGAGGGTGTGGAGGAGGCCGCTCATGAGCACGTCTAAACAACACAAACCAGCAATAATTAAAATTCACATACTTGTTAGTATCAAGAAAGCAACATCCATAACCAAAATGTTCCAGAGTTCCTGAAACGCACTTAAAATATAAAAACAAAACTCCCCATGCAGTATTTTAATTTTAACTTTAAATATCTTAGACACTAATTATAACAGATTTCATATTCAAAGACAAAGCCACCTTCAGCTACTGTGATCTGCCCTTTATATGTCAGACCTGACTATAGAATGACTAACAAAGTATTTAATCCTAACCTCAAACTTCAGGTAGGAAAGCAAAGGCCACATGACAGTCATGTTGAGATTCAGAGTCATTAACAGCTACACTGCAACTTATTTCTAGTAAAACTATGCCAGCAAAAGGAATTAGCGGAATCTTAATACACTAATCAGAGGACATTTTCTTTGAGCTATGATGCAAACATTTTTCAAGTAATAAGAGTACACAGCTTTTTCCATAACAGCTGGTATAGAACAACTACAGTTTTGGAAAATAATAAAAATTTTCCAAAGAACCTGCTGGCTGACTTCTTTTACTTTAGCACTTCCCAGTTACAGAAAGAAATGGATTAGTATTTTTCTTTCCATTCCTTTCAATGCAGAAAGTGATATTTTTATTGAACCTAGAGACTTGGATTTTGCCAAAAACAGTACTCTGTCTTCTGATTTAGTACTATCTTAAACTTCTTGACAAAGTAGACATTTTGTAAATTTACATGTCTAGAGAAGTAAAAAATTACTTAACACCACACTATTCTAATGACTGTAAATTGACACTTCTCCAGAGAAATCTGTCAAGCTTGTTTAAATTACAGTAGAAGTATTAGTTTTCTGCAATAGTACAGACCAACATGGGAACAGACCTATCAACAGACCCTACTCCTAGTCTTATCTCCCTTCAGTTTAACAAATAACCATGGGGGGAAATTTGGAAGAACACACTTTAACAAAAAACATGGCAAACCAACTTCCATAGTTCCATAAAAACTGAATGTCGTGTAGACACTGTCTGACCTGAGATTGGTGACCTCCAAGAGAATGTTAAGGAAGAATCAACATTGGACTACAGTTTCTATACATACAAAGAAAATTCACTAGGCTAAGAAATGCCAATATTCACAGTTCCAATCCCAAAGCTACCAGAAAGTTTCTAGAATTGATAAAATAGCTACAATTACTATTTTCCTTATAAATGCTATCTTGCTGTCTGACATTCACTGGCTTGAATGTTCCAAAATTAATTTTGGGGTATGACTGCATGATCATGGGCATACAGAAGTGTTATGACTGTCTGTTCACGTTAGCGTGTTTAGAAGTTATGCCATCTGCATAGCATAGATAACAAAAAAACAGGTGTAGGTTCAGAAGGATGAAAATTTTAATGATTGAGCAGGCAGGGTTATATTTGACTTTCCTGGGGGATAGACGAGAAGTCTGTCATGTGCCATTTCATGAGCATTTACTGTCTATAGATATTTTTATGAATTGCCTGGAAAGTGACTCAAAAGTTGCAGTTAAAGCAAACTTTTGCGTAAGCATTAACTGGTAAATCAGTTTTTAGTTACCAGTAGTATTTGTATAACAAACTTGGGAGCAACAATTAGAGAGATAATTCTTGAAATTACCTTAGCTACTTAAAAGTATTATCTCCAAATTGAAAATAACTTCAGTTACCCTGTGATTGAATACTAAGCCAGTAGCGACCTGATTTCTGTTGATATTAGTATCATCAATCTAGTTTAGCAACAACAGTAGCATCTTTTAAACAGTATCACCCAAGGTACGTCTCAACATTGGTCACATTTTCATACAGATATTATTTGGTCTCTTCCTGCTCTTCTAAAACAAAGGTTTAAACTGCTCTTCTAAAAACATAAAGGTTTAAACTGAATTAAACCTAGTAAACCATCTCTTACGATAAATTGATAATTTTATTTTAAAGCACTAGTTTGATGAAAAGAATTTTAACAGCATCAGCATGGCAAAACACAGTCAAGAGACACACTTGAAACGAGCTTATGATGTACTTAGTAGGCTGTCCAGCTTGAAAAGGAATTCCTGTCTGCTAACTGGAGGATGAGTAATGGGCTTCCCTTTCCTTACATGCTCCATTCATGCCTTACCTGGAGACACTGTTGAGAGATGTAATGCAACAGGTCCAGTCTTAATGTTCACACAACTGTGACAGTTCAGTAAAGACACTTCTTACCATGGTTTAATACTAACAGCTCCTAACCATGCAATTAACAGTTTGAGATTCACATGCAACATTTTACAAACCTGAAGGAAATGAATTATATGTTTAGATACTTTTCTGAGTACATTTGTGACATACGTTGGGTGTTGCATCATTCTTCTTCTCTGGACCTCCATCCTCTGGATCACTTCATGAGGATGTAGCCTCTGTGCAGGAGGCGCTGTTGCAGGGATGTGATGAGATAGAGGCTGGTGTGTTGCGGGAAGATGTTGCGGTATTTGAGCAGCTGCATTGGCTAAAGGATGAGTTGGTGGTGGAGGTGGAACAGGATGAGAAGATGCATGAGTGGAGATTGAAGGATGGAATGGATGCACTGGATGAGGGATAACATAATCTACTTGAGGTGGAGGTTGTGGCTGCGGAGGAGGATTTCCATGAGAGTGAGGACATGCAGAAGCTTGATGGTGAAGAGGTCTGGTCAAAGAAGCATCTGCAATGAAAACATCAGGTGCTTTTAATTTGGTCAGAGGCATGTTTTGGCTTAAAATTTACTTGAAAAAGTATCTTCACACAGGTGCTTCAATATTGTTAAACTAACGTAAACAGGGGCAACATGGAAATATGCTTATGCAATTTTTAAATCAAGTGATTCCAGCAATATACTCTACGAGGAACCCACAAACCCACACTTTCTGCAGCCAAAAGCATTCCACTTGCCAATGTTGGTAAAGGGAGAAAGAAAACCAAAACCAACATGAAACACCACCTATGTGATGCACACTGATCTGTAGGGTGAAAAATTTTAATTCTTAATTTTTTTAATCTACCTTAATTAAGTTTCTTGTTTAGTTTTTTAAAAATTCACACCCCTCCAAGCCCACTATTTTGTAGACACAATAAAATAAAAAAAAAAAACCCACCAACCAAATCACAATCAGACAAATGAGTTGACTGAGTTTGCTCAAGCAGAACTCACTGGTGGGCAGGACAGGGGACAGTCCAATGGAAAAAAAAAACCAAAAAAAACCAAGCAGCATTGCTAAAATACGAAGGAGATGATAAATATTTTCACAGCAAATACTTTTTTTTTAAGTCTGAATGTTATTAAGGTCACTCAAAAGAAAATATTTTAACTTCACCTTGAACTTGCTCAAATCCTCTATACAAGCTGAACTGTTTAAATACATTTCTTAATATGTGTTTTGCTAGGTCAGTTCTAAGATCAAAGCAAGCAGACAGTAAGAGTTTTCATGTTATCAGGGAAGTTGTTTTCACATTTGTTTGGTTCTTCCCCTCCCCGGGTACCCAGTACTTATCAGTACTTACAAGGAGAATGCATATAATGCCGACAGGAAGACAGGGATGCCTGAGGAGGAGGTTGGGGCTGTGGCTGTGCAACCATACTTGATCCATATCCATCTATTGTTATTGACTGGCTTGGGCCAGCACCAGCTTGATGCCCGTAAATTGCAGTTCGAGATGAAGAACCAGGACAGCAGGGGTCAAAAGCAGATGTTCCGTGAAAAGCACCACTTCCATGACTTCTTATACCACTGCTGCTTAAGTCTACTGGCAATGCCTGCTGCATAAACAGATCATCTTTTTTTCATGCAATTCTTTAGACACTGAAAACAAATTCACCCTCAAACAAAGCGATAAAAATTAAACACTATCACAAGCAACCAGGATCCAAATCTTTAAATTTTAAGGCTTAACTCTGGAACATTCTTTAAATATGGTTAGCATTTCTTATTCCTAAATTTTTGAATCTGGGAGAGAGACTAATTCTTTAAGCCAGATTGTGTAAAAAACAACAAAAACCTTATGATGGATAAATCAGTGAGTATACAGGAGCTACATGCCTTGAAATACTTGTAGACAAAAACCAATCCTGCAGCATTTTCAGTTGTGCTTAATGTATTACACTTAGAACAGAAACCAGATTGATAGCTCTGCATGTTGTAAATTAAGTCTGTGCAGAATTGTTCTTAGTGATAACTGAATTGTTTTAGAGATATGATTTTTAGCTACTTAAAAAGACTTAAAAAGAATATTTTTAGAAGAGCAACACTTTTATACCTTTTATAAACAGAATGGTGGACTTGATTTTTCTCTTCCCTTAAAGCAGCTCAAGTATTTTCATTGCAAAATTGCTACGATCAGCAGAGTATTATTTCAAGGTATTTATTTTGCTTAAACAGCCACCACCATCTTGCAGTCATCAAGAGCACGTCAGCTGTCAATGATTACTTGCTGGACTATGACTTTCTGTAAAACTTAAATTTTTTGTGTCCATATGTTACAGCTCAAATATTCCTTTTAGTTCCCTTCTATAATGCCTACTACAGAACAAGAGAATAATCTACAGCTCCACATCCTTTTCTATTCTCTTATATCTATAACAAATTGAAATCACAAAGGAAGAGTTGCAAGAATTAAACATGCCTGTTCATGGTAGCTGGTGCCAGAACTGCTGCTTGCTCCACAAGGTGCAGGCACTGGAGGAGGCCTTTCGACAGGGCAGCTGGAGTCACTGAATGAAGGAGATAGTGGAACAGCTGGGTGAGGGTTGTGGTGGTGGTGATGGTGATGTTGAAAGTGGTGGCCATGCTGCTGAAAGCAGCTTGTATGCGGGTGCCCCAATGCATGATGAGTCTGTGAAGGTCCTCCACAAGGAGAATGCTGAGGGCAACACGATGGTAGCCTTGGCATGGCCGGAGGGCCAGCTTCCAGTGTCGTATTAGATGCACTTCTTCTTATATCATCTTGAAGACAAAGAAAGTTAATAGTGAAGTGAAAGAAATTAGTAAAGCTGATCACCGTAAAGCAGTGGCTTAAATAGAAAAAAATAATTTGTACTTCATGATTAAATAGACTAAAACAAAACAAACCAGATACAAAAAAATTTGCTATGTCTATCAAGTGAACCAAAACCAAAGGTTCAGGTGGATGTATGCACTCATGGGAACCACTAGAGGACACGGACTGACACTTGCCTTACTCCACTAACTTAAAATATGTTATCAGTAGGGAAAGAAGAAGAGATTGTCCCCATGATTAGTTTGCAGAGACCTCAAATTCTTATGCAGCTATGGTCAGCTCAGGTTTTTTGAACCTCACCTGACTTGTGGACAGGGGCAGAGTACCCACATTTCAGAGATGTTACGAGTGCTACCTGTATACACAGCTCTACTACAGAAGCAGTATCTGTACAGATCTGTGTAACTGTGCTTCCAGTGAAGTAATCTATAGGGGGAGGTTCAAGGAATCTATATAGATCCTTCACTTCCTTACAATACACATTAAAAAAAACCCCACTCCTGGAACAGACTGCAATGTAGGACAATTCCCTGTGAACCACGTTCTACCGCCTCAAAAAGCAAGGATGTCATTCATTAGGTATAACCAATGTATTCTAGTAGGCAGAAATAGAAGGCTCTAGCACAATTTTCTTCATCCTCAGGGAGATATCAGTGACTTTTTTCAGATCCTTGTCCTCTCAACTCATTACTGGTCTGTTCAGTACCAAAAGTCCACATACCACTTAATCTAGAGAATGGTGATTGACTTCCTGTATCAGGAGGCAACACAACAGTTTAGAAAGTCTTATTCTGTACCTCCAGCTGAAGTACCAGCGGTGCTGCCACTGGGAAGACTAGAAGTCATCTCTGGTGCTGCAGAGGGCTGGCTGTTGGAGACGTTTGGAACTGTATCAGAGGCCTGCTCTGAGGTAGACGTACTAGAATTGTTAGCGGAAGCAGAATTCACAACCTGCGGCTCCACTCTAGCTGACGTGGTTGGCACAACAGTTGGCTCTAGCGAAAGAAAAAAGCTTTCATGTTCTTTAAGCTTTAAAAGCTGCTGGGTTTTTTTACTGTTGTTGCTGTTTTTTACTTATTTCACAAGAAATTCTCTGTTTTGGTATTGCCAAACACTAAGAAGGTCAGAACACAAAAGCCTGACAACACAAAATACAGAAGTTAATTCTGTTTCACTCATGTGTGTGGGAAAAACAACTCAAATTTTAAGAATTAATGCAAGCACAACTCACAACCAAATCTAACATATCAACTTTTATTTAGTGAATAAAATACTACTACAAAGGAAATTAAACTACTTTGGTACTTTACGATGAAAATACTTGCCAAAATCTTTCCTAAATCCACAGGCAAACAACTCTATGATTAAGTATTACAATTGCTATTTTGTAAATGCCTGCAAAGCACAGAAAATCTTATAGGTAACTAATCAAGAACAGCAGAACATCTAATCTAGCAGTACTACTTCACAAACTTCACTCTAGGTGCGTAGTACTAAAGGCTATATAAAAGCTATAGCAAGATAAACTTGGTTTCTAAGTCTCAATACACATTAAAAGCAGATTCATTAATTCAATATTTGAGACATACATGTTCATTTTACATATTGCAAGTAACGGTTATAGTCAGCAATATATGTAATTGGATGCAGGAAAATACAACAAACACTTGATAAGTCTTGTTCTCCACTACACAGTTGTAAACAGGTTAACATTTAAAAAGATACTTGGTGGCATAATTCAGTTTTAGTTTTGAAATAGTCTGACTGTAAGTTTGAAATTTCTCTCTAGTAATAACAAGGTGATGACATAACTAGGAATACAAGATACCATGTAAAAGTGTATCATCAGAAACAGCTCAGGTTTTTTTAGTCAAAATGTCTGCATGGGTATCAGGAAGAAAAAAAAAAGCATCAAGACACTTCAAATACTTCTCTTACACAAAGTCTCAAAATAAAAATATGACTACTTTTCAAGATTTCTCTCAGTATCTAGGAGGTATACGAGCAATTCAGCAAGCAAGGGAATAAATGTAGCTCCCTTCTTGCAACTCTTCAATTAATCACATAAAAAAACCCCCACAACCTGATACCTACATTTTAATTCCTTGGGATTTTAATGTGGCATTCCAATAATCTAATTTTATTTAACAGAAAACGTTTTCAGAGAAAGGTATTATTGTTTAAATTCAGAAAAAAAAACAAACCCGCAAGTATATAGGACACGTAGAGCCTAACCCCGATACGTGACTCACCCACAGCAATACAGACAGTTCTGTTTCTCCCCTGCAAAACCAGTAAGAGCCAGGGGGCTTGCTCAGTCTCAAACTGCTAGCTAAGAGTAGCTTTATTTCAACACATTTCACAGACATGAATCCAGAAAGATCCTTATGCTCATGAAACTAGCTAGCAAAGTTTTAATCTAGAAAAGTTTTAAGATTACTGCCTTTGAAGACATCAGTGAACTTATGGTAAAGTACGTAGTGTCTTGTAACAGTGTTAATTCATAATTTTTATCAATTTAGTTCATGTGTGAAATTTGATACCTACACCCCTGACATCCTGGAAGACTCACCTTAGAAAGGTATTTCCTCTGGGAGGGTTAGAATCAGCTAGTTTTAAATATACACATCATGGAAGTAAAAGTTAATTCAACAATGAATGATTTTCAGTGGGAACAGACATTTTAACTGCAGAAGGCTTTAACATTAGGACACAAAGAAAGGTTATGGCTTCAGAACTCAACATACTTTATGGGTTGGGGATTGGATGGCTTTTTTACCTTTTTTAAAAAATTATTTTTACTCCAAGGCCTGAAAGAAGAATAACTGTTCCAAAGCATAGGCACTGATAGATTTTCCTTTTATAGCGTTGTATCGAAGTAAGTGCATATTTGTCAAGAAGTAGTTCCAACCTGTTCTGTAATTTCTTCCTGGTGAGTCAGCCCTCAGACTGGATAAACTTTTAATTTTATAAGGAAGGCAGTAAGAAGATTTTCTGACAGGCTTGGAAATCAGTCAGTTTAGAATTGAGACTTTTTCATACAATAGTGTAACTAATGCAATTAACTCCATTCACCTTAGACTGATCATCCTGCTTCTGAAAAAGGAAGATATTCCTCAGACCAATGCAACTTACCATCTTCATCCACTGTAAGGTCCACTACTTCTGCTGCATTCTGTCTCAGTGGCTGTATGACTGTAGAAATCCTACTGCGGTTCCTCTGCTCTTGAGGTCGTGCAGCATGAGAACTAGAACTCTGTCCCCAGTGTGATCTTGTGTGTCCAAGCGTTGAACGAGACCTTAAAAAAAGGTAACATCTTCAGCACTGACTTAAGTTTTGCCATTACTGAATTTTTCTCCTTACTCTTTGAGAAGCTATTTGAAGTATGTTTTTAATTATTATCATTAGAAAAGCATTTTGTTATGTTGAAATACCCCACTACTCCACATTCACTAGACGTGTACTTGGAAACGTGACTGTAGCCTTTACCAGATAACATAATGGCAAATACCCAACAGGTACAGCTTAAAGGCCTTTAGACTGTGTTCCTATGAAATACATATAGGTAACTTATAAAAACTCAATGTGAAACCCTGCAACCACAGTCAGTCCGCAATTGTATCTGATGTTGTATTTTAACTGTGTTAATAGTAAATGAAGAGTCTCCAAATCCTATACTTTTCCTAGTCAGTCTGAAACAGCAGATCTGTGAATGATGACAGAACTGTAAAGACAATGAAGATTTGTAAACATTACGTTCTTTTGCATGTCAACTTGTGACAGAGTATTTTCAGAGGATAATTTCTATACTTTGAAAAATGTCCTATAAGTGCAAAATCTGTGGACTTTTCTCTCTTGACTATTATTTCCCGCCCCCTACTCTAAGGATGAACACAGCTTTGTGTAACAATTAAACTTAAACGAAATGTGGCTTGAGTGGAGGAGATCATAAACCTGTAATGATACCTAACGAAAAGAATGATTTTTTTTTTTCTCAGAGGTAAAACACTTAGCACCCATTCTATTCAATTTAGCCATCCAAACACAAATGCAAATTGGTGATGCTGTGCAGTTTAAGTTAAAAGGCTACTGTCTTTATTTAAGGGAAGAATATTTTTATAGTATTGTATTTACCAGTTCACTTTCAAAAACCTTGAACTCTCCAGTAAATACTGGAAAGTGGCTCTTATTTTCCATCTCAGAAAAATAATGCACTTAGACTTCAGAAAAGGAAAATGTGAAGAGAAAGGAATGACTTCATTAAAAACAAACATAACTCACTGCACAAATCACCATGGAGCTCAATCTACATTTCTGTTCTGCCTGTACTCCCTTCACCCCTATCTTGTGTAACTCACTAACGAAGTCCAGAGTATTTTCCTGTAGTGCAAAAAGCATGCTTGCTGCAGCCTTCTCAAGGGGCTTATGCTTCAATTCCACTTCCACAGTCACTTTAATTTAAAGTGTTCATAAAATACACATTATGCATGCATTTGTCTTGAACATAAAATTGGTTTGTTCAACGTGCTATTTAGTCCAATAAAAGTGATTTTTGAGGGAAAATGTCTACTATTTTAAATTTAATTTTGCTTTACTGAAAGCACTATCTGATGACAGATAATTTACTGCCTACTATTCCTTTGTCATTATTTTATAAAAAAAGGGTAGTCATTCTTCATATTATTCAATTCTGTCTTGATGTTCACAAACATGAAAACATGCATAACAAGCAGACATCTCTAACAGTCTCATGCCATATGACAATTTCAAGTTTTCTTCTTCAAGAAACTCCACTGTAATAGTCTGCAAAATGTAGCAAATATGGTACACAACTTCCAGAGAGGCATGGAAGAACAGGAAACCATATGCATCAGCAGCTTCAACAAAGTAGGATGCTTTCCTGAGAAATGCTCAGCTATTCTCTAGAAAGTCATCTCAGCCTAAACTTACTCTCTCTAGGATCTCACTGTAAAGCTTTGCTTCCCCAAAATTCTGCCCATCAGTCACACTAACTACAACCAACTCAACAACTCCAGGTTAGTTGAACTGTCAAGCCTTAGCAAAGTGGTGGAGGTTTTTTGTTTATTTCTGTGTTTGGGTTTTTTGTTTTTTGTGTTTGTTTTTTTTCTGTGGGTTTTTTTTTTTGTGGGTTTTTTTTTTTTTGGTTTTTTTTTTTGTGGGTTTTTTTTTGTTTGTTTTTGTTTTGCTTTTTTGTTTATTTTCTTCTTGTTCGGGTTTTGCGGTTGTTGCTTGTAATAAAAAAAACTAAAAAGTTTACTGTATATCCTGGTTAGAATTTCTGTGACAGTGCCTTTTGGGCTTTTAATGACACAGAGCCTTGTGACAAACCTGGAATCAAGCAAAAATGTATTAACACAAATCTCACCTGTAGCTTTCACCAACTGTGACAATCTCCACTTCACTATCTGTTGAGGTAACATTTATTTCTTCATTAGCAGTGACCTGGGGAGTGGAGGATGCTTCAATCACCACAACATCTTCATCAATACTTCCTGATGAGGAAAAACGAAGAATAAAGTTCATATACTTGTCAAGAGCTGCCATTATAAGGGACTCTTTTCTTCCTAGACTTAAAATACATATAGGTAGAGAATTTCATGGTATATGTCAAAACTTTAGGTGCACCTGTCACATACATGACCTAGTTATTAAAGGTAGCAATGCTGCTGTAAATATTGAAGCAAAAAAAGGAAGGAGAGAAGACTGGGGGGCAAAGGGCTGTGCAGCTATGCAAGCTTACATTCTGCTGTGTATTGGAAGCAATTACTGTAAATTGTATTATCTGTAACACCAGTGAAATTCAGTCTGTCGCTGTTTATGCTGGGAGCGGAGAGATGCAGCAACATATAAATTCAGCAAGAGCAGGCAAAAGAAGCAACTTCATTAATTCACAACCCCGTTCTGTATACCCTAGCCCCATAGGGCGAATGGTCAGTGATCACCCATCTCCTAGGGTGATTGGCTGAAGTCCTACAGCACCTATTTCAAAATATTTTTACAATGTACCATAAACAGAACTTAGCAAAACACCAGGTGTTAGTCTAGTTTACAAAACCATCCTACTGTTTCTCATAACACATGTGAGAAAGGCAGGATTCTCACCAAATATTGTAAGAACCTAGGAAAATCCCTCTGCTAGCAGCTTTTCAGCATCCACATCAGTCATTTAATATAAAAACAAACCAAACTTTCAAACTAGCAAAGTAGTTGTAGTTTGTTATCGCTAATACCTTTATTTTTTTAAATCCTTTTTTAGGTATTAAAGTCTCAAGGCTCAACAGTAGCAGCAGAAGAAAAAATGTTATATGTTATTTATTTCTATAATGAAATGAAGACCACAAATCCACTGGTGTTCATAAACATCTTCACATCTACACTTTCAGTGGGATTCACAAATGTATACTAGAAAGAGGAAGTTAAAATCAAACTATCAATGTCAAAAAAACCCAAACCCACCAAACTCACACAGAACCAATTTAGAGTCATGTTTTGATAGGAAACAATTTCCACTTCAGGAAGACTGATTAAAGTTCCAGCTTAATACCCAGACACATGGAAACACCTCTCTACAGCTGTAATACTGACAGTGACAAGTTTGAGTTATCTAGAAAACTTAAATTGAGCTACAGGTTATTCACAACAGTAATACCACTGAGCACAAGAGACCTTACCAAATTAATGAGTTAAATAGCTCAGAAATAGCAAACTACCATTTTGAGATTTGCAAATTTCTTCAAGAAAAGTGCCTGAAGAATTTGGTTTCATTCAAGTCAATACTTGCATCCTGGATGGACTGGCTGTTCTCAGTTGCTCTAGCCAATGACAAGATGGGGCAGTTTCTGTGCCCTTCCTCATCCCCCTGGAAGCAGCAATATTTTTATATTATGAAAAAACAAGTTGCATTACATATTTTCCAATGGCCTTTGTTTCTGGTCATACTTATCCCAGAGAGAATGGTGCCTGAAAGATGGAAAGAGTAATACTTTCAAGCACTGATATTCACCAATTCCCACAACTGGAAGTAATGTGTGACAACACCAATTCTCAGAACTTGCATGAAAATTTGTGGCAAAACTGAAAATGCTGCACTGCCTAAAAAACAAAGTCACATGCTAACATTTAACATACAGAGAAGCTAATTACTCAAACTGAAAGGCAGCTAAATTCATCACCATATTCAGAAGAGTGTAAATGTCATACTTTTGACATCTTGAAATTCACGGGCAAATAAGCCACATCTTCCTTACACAAAACTGTCTTAGCTGCTTCTCAGACAAAACCAGATAGCCAAGCAGCTGGTGAAAGGTCAGTTAGAAAAAAACCCAGCTATTTTCCCCCTATCTCTGTGCTTCTAAACATATGCTTCTCTGAATTACAGTAAGTTTGAGAGTGCTCCTGGGAGTCCAACATGTCCTCCAGCTCAATATTTATTGAAATTTATGACAGGTGCAAAAGCAGGAAGGTTTAAGCTTAAGTACGATCTCATTACTTCTGAAAATAAACAGCACCTCCTTGAGCACAAAGTCATATGCTATGTAATTCCATTGTGCATCTCTACTGAAATTCTGACACAAACTTATCTCATGAAAACCAATGGGAATTCTCAGCTGAGTATCTAAACAACTCACCTTTCTCATGGTTTGAAAGTTCATTTTACTTAATCCTCTTTTAAAGCAAATCTTTAGTCAAGATGTGATTTTTACAGGCTACATACGTCAGACTGTAGAAACCATGAGGGCCGTTACTGGGTGAACAGGTTTTATGACTTACAAAATAATAAAGAAAATCTTTAGGAAAATAGTTTAAATTGCTGTAAGTAGGATACAGCGTAGACATAATTCAACCATATGCTATTTCCTACTGCTCAGGCTTTCTAACGTCACCCTCCCAAGTAAGAAGCAGAAACTGATTGGTTTTCACCCCATGGAGTCATTTCCTATACAAGGAGCCAATACTACCCAGTTTCTTCAAAATGAAGCAGAAAATAAACTTCCTTTAAACTCTGTTAATATTTGTAAGGCATTTAGTAAGATTATATTTCTAGGAAAAAAATATGAATATAAGTTATGATCATACACAACTTTGCATTCCTTCTGAAGTAAAAAGAGCTTTCAAGTGAGTTCTGTTAGAAGCAGACCATGGGGAAAAGTACATATAAGTGAACTTTGCTTATTTTATGAATATGGAGAACAGCATATGCAAATTAGACAATCAGCCAATACAATCTGGTTCCATTACATTAATCTGAAAAATAAAGTCATCTGAACAGCAGAACTTCAACAACACTGAAGTAATGTTCATAATCCTTATGAAGCAGTTCTCCCATAGTCAGACACTACCCATAGAGCTGGTAATACTAAACAGTATGAAAACCTGATCTTTCATTGTCAACAGTATTTACTGTTTCTTCTTTGCCTCTCCTCAAACATTACTACAAGAAAGAGAACACAGTGTCTGAAACATCCTAAGCAAACCCACACCTATTTGTTCTGATTTAAACAAGCTCCTACAACACAGAGAAAATGATAGCGTTAAAATAAAGACAAGGCTCTGAAATAATCTGTCAAAATGAGGTCTCTGAGGACAGCCTCCTTGGTAGGCTGACAGGAATACAGTGTGCCTGCAGTACATGAGCAGCAGCACAGCTATAAAAGACAGGACCCTGAAACTTCAGGAAGCCCATATATAATGGATTTATCCAAGCACTAGATCATTTCACTTACAAGGCAATTAAGCGTTAAAACTGTACCAATACTAGAAAACAAGTGAAATTTAAGATGTCTTTTTGAATGTGCTGTAGTAGCAAACCTGCAAAAGAAAATAAAAAATAAAACAACAAAAACAAACAAACAAAAAAACACCAAAAAAACCCCCAAAAAACCAAACCACTGCCAAATGCACTTAAAATTCAAGTTTGCTGGTTTAAACTATTGCAAGCCTAATCCTAGCAAAGCCATGATGTTTTGCAGTCCCACATAATGTAACTTTAACTTAGTCTCTGAAAGTGAACTTTAATGGTATGTCAGAGTAGCTCAAGATGGTTGACTTGAATTTTAAGAGTGCACAACCCTGTAAAGCAGAAGGAAACTTTGTTTAGCGAGATGACCAACATACAGAAATTAAACAAAAGGATTTTCATAGGTTTTGCAGTATTGTTTCTAATATTTGCTCAAGAGCATTTTGAAGCACTTGCATGCTTCAAATGGGAGCAATCTGGTGAATCCAAGGTTATGTGTTAGCAGTAAACAGATAAGCATATATTTTGATCTACATGGGAATATACTTTATATATCTACACACCTGTAAATTTCTTAGGAAGTGCATAATACCAACAGAACTTGGTGTTTCGGTAAATGCCAGTTCTAATATGCCACACAATTTACAAAACACACGAACAGCCAAGGGAAAAAAAAACCAAACCACAACACAACAAACAAAAATCCAAATCCAGAAATACACCAGATGACAAAATACACAGCTTTCTCAGTATTACTTCTCACCCTGCGGTCCACTACACAGGATGTTTTTAATAGTTCACTATTACAGGGTATAATTCATTTATTTGCTTTTATGCACATACCAGCCCCTGACCAGTCATCTTCTGACTGGAATGAACTTCAGGCAAATTTGATCTTACTTAAAGTATAAACATGAATACCTTACTTACTAATGTATCATCTAAATGACTGATCCTGTAAGTGAACACCTAAATCTATATAATAAGCATGTTACTATACTAATCTTATACCCCCTGAAGGTATTTTCCCTTCAAGGAGAAGAGTCACGAGACTGTTGGCAGCAGTGCAGTTATGCAAATCTATGAGAGGTATTTTGTACTATTTTCAGCATAATACTCATGGCTGTAAAAGAAACAGAAAATTATCCTCCTTCAGGTATACACTACTTCCCTCTGTCATGTCCTGAATAACAAAACACGGAAAGCAGATTGTACTCTAGCAGTTTGTGACTAAATTAGCCTTTGGGCTACTACTGAGAGGCTTATTCTACATTTTAAACAAGCTGGTTAGAAACAAAACTTCTATTGAAAATTACAGTAAGAATTTGATTAGTTTCCACTGAATTTTGTTGTATTGTCTGGCCATGCACACCCCCACACCCCCCCTTCCCCAAATAATATTTAATAGTATGTGGAAAAGACCAAATCTTAGTTTGTAAGTTTTGCATATTCCAACAATTGAGGCTGATCAACAGCAGTCAGTAATTAGTTTTTATACATGACTAATAATCAGATGCTTCTGTAAAGCTCTTCCCCTCTCTTTCAGAAGCCTGTTTTATGATACAAAACCCTAGTGTTCAGCCAACCTAAGGGAAGTGATAAACCACACTGGCTTGAATCCAAATTTAAATATACTCAAAATCATAATTACCCCTAAAAAATCAAAACAGACCCTTCTCCAAGCCCTGCAGCACAAAGGCAATAAATCCATCAGATTAAGCAGAATGTAACTTTTAAAATAATGTGATACCATGTAGTCCAATATTTAGATCAGCAAATGAGGCTATCTTTTCCCCAGAAAGTTTGAAGGTTATTTCAGAACTGTAACTGCTAGGTGCCATTGACAGACCAGATACAGTTCTGGGTAACAAGTTTTAGAATCCAATACTTCAAAAAAATCCAGAAAATAGGCAAGAGACTAAGTTTTGCACATTATAACTTGTATAATATATCCAATTATACTCTGTGTAATGTAATTATACTATTACCTAACTCTGAAAGATCATGGCATAACTCAGAGATTAATCAATCATCATCAACACAATTACACCACCGAGGACATAAATAACATTGTTATTAAATTTATATTTCATTAATTGATGTTCTTTCTGACATGTATTTTTGACATCTATTTTTCAATTAACATAGGGTTTAACTAGTTTAAATATCACATGTAAGATAGAGAAGTTTTACAATGCACAATTTCAAATGAGACAGTCTGACCAAGCTGTAAGTGAAAACAGAACAGATTTAAAATAAGCAGTTCCAATGACAGAGATGACTTTGAGTTCCAAGCTTTGACACCAGGGGCCCACTGAGGCCTCCATTCTCTGCCAGCTGTGGTGGGCAAAACTGCGTGGTCAGAGTAGAAAACCCAGGGTACAATCTTTCTGAAGCCTCTCACAGCCAGCATCCACAACAATGTTACAAATGTCAGAGAGCACTTTCTTGTCTATTCAGGGTTCAAGGACAGTTGTCACCAATTGTGTCTAATCCCTTTTGGAACTTGCTGGTACTATGAGCCTTTCTACAGCACCTTGTACTGTCGAGTTCAAGGTAATTACCCGGAAAGTAATTCATCTTGAAATGGATAAAATAATAACCCCTACTGGTGTTAATGAGTACTTCCTTCTTCAGCTTTCAGACTTCTTGAATTAGGTGTGATCAGTACTCCCTGCCCCCAACTTCTAGTAATACAGTGGGCCAGTTGTTTGTTCCACTTCCCCTCATTCTCAGGCTCTGAAGGTCCTGTGAACCAAGCAGACAAATTAAACAGATTTCTTCTTCCCCTCCCTATCAGCCTCAAGATTCCTGGGAGCCAGGAATGATTAACTCCCTTCCTTGCTGGCCTTGAAGGTCGCAGGCACTCGGCCAACCAGGTGTTGTTTATGACCCCATGTCAGAACAGGGACACATAACAGCACACAGAGCACTGTGTGTAAAAATCAAGCAGTTACAAGTGCGAAGTGGGAACCTGGACCAGATCTGCTGCTGGACAGAGACCTGGAACCCCCTCCAGTGGCCAAGGATGCACCCAACATCATCAGCTTCCTCTGAGGACTGAACAACTTGTATTCTTCTATATGATTTCTCTTTTTGGTTGTTACATTGATACAGCAAACCACATATACAATTCTACCTGATAGGCAGAGGGTCCAGGTCATCAGAAATTATAAATTGTATGAAAAATTCTGTTATGCTACTTCACAGATTGTATTACATTGATTCTACTTGTACAACTCCCATGCCATTCTAATCATAAATTTTACGCTAGACTAATCATAATATCATGCTAAGAAAATAAAGTTTTAATTGCAACTATGATTTAGTATCATCATTCTGACAAGGATTCCTAACAGAACCTTCCTGTCCCCTTAGTGTTGGTGACACTAGGTTTGAAGATGACAGTTTTTCTGCACCTCAGACTCATGTGAAATACACTTTCCAGTACCTGTGCATTGACGGGAGACATTTTCAAAACTACAGAAATTGCTCAGGAGCCTGCACCCTGGTGGAAAGCAGTCAAACAAGGAGAATTTAGGGGATCTTGACCAACTGTGAGCCACATTAATATGGGCTTATCCAAAACTCTACTGACAGTTCTTAACTAGCAATGCTCCAGAAAGCCAATTCTAGAATTAGTATCTTTTCAGCACAGAAAGGTACAGCAGCAGCTACAGGAAAGCGCTGAAGTGAACTCCACACTAACTTTTATTACTGTAGCTATTTAAAGCCCTAATTCACTGCAGATAGATATAGTAACAATGGTTAATGTTGACTGCTCAGAAAGCCAGGTGCTTCTTTCCTCACCACGTCCCAGTTCTTCCCCAAGCCCTCTCTAGGAAGAAGCACAGCAGAAAGGTTATGTATTCACTCTGTCATCCACTAATGCTATTGAGATAAAAGCTCTGAATTATGAGCTGCACCATTTACTGTGAGAAACAGTATAATAAGAACATGCTGTAGTTCTGGGATGAATTAAGTAATTGAAAAATAATCAGCTCTAGGAACAGGCAGCTCCTTTCCACTTAATAATACAAGTTTATCTTGAATTTATTAAAATAATCTGAACACAAAGTGGTATATGTTTTAAGTTTCACCAGCCTCTGACTTTCAAAATACTGGATGTCTATATTCAACACTGTTGGGTTGCAAACAACAAGTATGTTAGCGGAAACAAGAGGACAACAGTGAATAAACTCAGTCTTATCATTCTAAACAGCTTTGAATAAAAACTTGAGCAGCATCTCATCAGCATCACATTCTAAGGAAAGAAGCAAGGCTCATCTAGTACTAGCTGCTCAAAAATATGAAGTAACATGTCAGACCTGAAAGGAATTTTAAGTGCTATTAGGTGAACACTGTATGACAATGCAACGTTCTACGCAGTTTTTTTTGTAACAACACCTTCCCACTTCCCTTGGTTCTGATTTATTGCCAAATCAGGTTACATGAGGCTAAAAACTTGTTCCAATTTTAGCTTTTGCCAGATTTCTCTCCACAGATTGCTTATCTCCAAATGGCACCCCCAGCCCTTCAAATCCAAGCTGAAAACCAAATACCTGTACAAGTGTATCAGAAAATTTGCATTACAATGTTACAGACATTCAATTCCAGTAAAAGTTGAAAGTTTCCACCTTTGAGAAGGAAAGTCAAAAGGATTATCCCTATCGCTATGTATACAAGTCCTCCAAGGGTTAGAGAAAAGTTTCAGAGCTACCTAAAACAAACACAGAATCCAAATTTGCATTTCACAGCAAAAGAATGTCTCTGCTTGCAGTCATTTTACCTGTAAGCCCAGTATTCCAATTAAAATCAATCAACATTCAGATTTAAACATACACAACTGAAACACTTGCACCTTCAGTTGTATTGTTAAACTACACAGTCTGTTGGTGGCTTTTTGTTGGTGTTGGTTTGGGTTTTTTGTTTTTTTTGGTTTTTTTTTTTGTTTTTTTTTTTGTTTTTTTTTTTTTTTTTTTTTT
>JANVCC010000036.1:17159221-17174983 GCA_025345505.1 Todiramphus chloris collaris
CCAGGTGTCAGGATTTTGTACTTGTTCAATACTCTCCCACTCCCAAAGCACAGAGCTGCACCAAAAGAATATCTGAAGCCCTAACAGAAAAGCCAAAGGAAGAAAAACCTTATACAGTGTTGTTTGGGATTGTTTTGTTTGTTTGGGTTTTTTTAAATTATTTTTGGGGGGTGGGGGTGTCATAAGAGTGGGTTTTTTAAAAAAAGACAAACAAAAACCCACAAACATCTACATTCATATTATTTTCCAAAAATAGCCAAGTCAGTTTTATTAACTATACGAACTAACCTATTAAAACCTTATTGGGGTAAAAAAGATCTGTTACTTTAATTTCTTGCAAGAATCAGAAAGAAAAATTTTCCAGAACAGTATACACTAATTAAATGTACTGGTTCTTTACATGCACTGTATCTTTAGACAAACATCTGTGATGATTTTGGCTGGGGCAGAGTTAATTTTTTTCATAGTAGCTGGTATGGGGCTGTGTTTTGGACCTGTGCTGGGAACTGTGTTGATAACCCAGGGATGTTTTTGTCATTGCTGAACAGTGCTTACACAGAGTCAAGGGCTTTCCTGATTCTCACAGCACCCCATCAGCAAGTAGGCTGGAGGTGCACAAGAAGCTGGGAGGGGTCACAGCTGACCCCAACTCACCAAGGGGATATTCCAGACCACAGGATGTCAGGCTCAGCACATAAAGCTGGGGGAAGAAGGAAAGGGGGACACACGTTCAGAAATAACCATTAACCAGTGATGAAGCCCTGCTCTCCTGGAGATGGCTGAACACCTGCCTGCAGGTGGGAAGTGGTGAATGAATCTCATGTTTGGCTTTGCTTGCGTGCATGGTTTTTGCTTTATTTACTAAATAGATGTTAACATACAAGTAGTTTTTTCACTTCTACTTTTCTGATTCTCTCCACCATTCCACCAGCAGAGGGAGTGAGAAAGCAGCTGTGTGGTGCTGAGTTGATAGCTGACGTGACAACATCAGCATTCTAAGCAAAGCAGCATTTTGTGGTATATCCCTAATACAAATTGCTATTAAATAGGCTACAAGACTAATCACATCACTTGGATGCCTGCTTATTAAACATTCAGTTATTACCATATATTTTTAATTGTATTATCTGATTATTCTTCTCCTTAAGTCTATCCTCTAGTATTTTTATATATATGCTGCAGGCCTCATAGTTTCAGAAGTTGTCTTTCAGTATATTCTGTAATTTCCACAGATGCATATGTAACCTTCACATGCCAATCTAGTGTAAAAAATTCTTCCCTAACATTAATGGTCTAGTGCAGCATTACTAGCAACACAACCCTTTCCTCATACAAAAATGCCATCGCGCTTGCTCACTATACAAAGAAGTTGCATAGCTATTTTTCCAGCTTCTGTCTGAATTAACTGTATTATTCAATAATTAGAAATGCCTTATATAACAGGAGAAAGCTACAGAAAGTGTTAATCACACTTATCTTACTAAAAATAGGACACGCTTATAAAGGAACTCTGCTCAACTTCCCATTTTATCTGCAGTGTAAATAAAATGCTCAAAACCTTTCCATCAATAGATATTTCCACTGGTAAAAAAAAAGACAGCATTCACATACTCTAGAAGCTAGGATTACTTCTCAGCTCACTCTGTTAGTCCTGAAGTACAGCCACCAGAAGACACATTCTGTAAAGCATACCTTATTTCAGTTACAAATGATGTAAACTAGTAATAAATACTTATAAATAAATAATTAATAAGTTAGCATTTTAATCTAAAATGATTTGGTGCAGAGCTAATCGATTTTTCATTCATGACATGAGAATAAACTTAGTTTCCTAAATTGTGCTTTTCAAGTAGTATAAAAATTAAGCCACTGGACAATGCACTTTTCCACATAACTAGATGAATGAATTGCAAGTTCCAGTCTCTCCTCCGTAAAAACAACACACTGAATTATCAGAAGTTGCTTGAAAGGTCACTGATCATTACATCATTTTTAAAGAGATCTCTTTCCAAAAAGGTTATTTTTAAATGCCTAGAGAAAGCCTCACTATGGAAATACCTTTTCTACACTTCAGGCAAAATAAAAGCACAGTGGTATTTATTGAATTTGTGTTTTAAAAGTGTAGTAGGTTTTAACAATCCAAGTAGATGAAAAAAAAAATTAACTGAAAATTCTCTCTTTAAATAAACTGATCACCCTTAGAAATAGATGGTTGCCAAAGAAGCCACAACCTACAATTTCTCATCCATTTACCAATTTCACCATCACATGTTACTCTCTGGAGAGAGTTGCTCATGGTCCTACATCATTTCACAGTTACAGGAAATTCTATCCTCTCTGGAAACGAGAAGAAACCAGTAACTTGGAAACAGAAGTGTTAACACCTCTGTTTCCCAAATTGTTTTTTAATATGAATGTATGCATATGTCATACGTTAATTATTTACAAATCATACTCCTCAGTGCACTTGAACATGCATGTTGAATGTAAATTTTTTAGGCTTAAAAAACCCCCTACATTTCTGTCCCCACAAGTATGCATGAAGATAATTAAGGCTGTGCAATAATTCTTCTGCTTTAGTTATTTGTGCAGCCTTAGCATGATATAAGTAAGATTTCTGTGTTACAAATCTTTGTTCTTGCATTTAAACAGTACATTGAAGAACAAGGCATAAATTATTCCAGCTATAATCTAGTCTTTAGTATTCCTGCACCCTTTTTTAAAAAAAACCCCAGCCCTCTCCTTGCATTTTCAGTCATTTTTTCTTAAAGGAATGATCAGCACAGGCTGAAATAAGAATTCACTTTCTAAAACACATTTGTCACTAGGCAAAAAACATGGCTGAACAGATTAACACTACATTGTGTTCTATGTATCTGCTTCCTCATAAAAATATCTGCTTCCTCTCTAAAAAGCTGAGATGATAAACGGAAGGCACAACATTGTGAACATTACTGGTCCCACTCTTAGGACTGCCTGTCACTTAGCAAATTTAAGATGAAAGGAATTCCAAGAAAATTGGTAGATGGAAAAAACCCAAAAAAACTCTAAAGAAACACACATACACAAAATAAAAAAACCACACACACACAAAAAAGAAAACCACAAAAATCCACAAACCACACACACAAAAAACAAAAGAACAAACCCCACAACCAACAAAAAAAAAAAAAAAGAAAACAACCCAAACCAAACACAACCAACCAACCAGAAAACTCTTAACTTTCCACAAATCTCCAGTCCAACCTTTCAGGCATGACCTCAAACAGTATGTCAAATGCACTAGATAAACATCTATGTAAACCAAGTACAACATTACTGCACTGAATTTATCTAGGTAAAACATTTGGTATATATACGATTCCTGGCCTTCCACAACTCAGGCCTTAGAATTTTCTCTTATTATTGCAATACAAAAGCTGCCTTCAACTGAATTCTATTTCAGGCTCTATCACAATGGCCATTCTTTTTTCTTCTCCTAATTGACTTTTTTTAAGCTGTCCAGTACAGTTAATTAGATATTAGCAGATATCTCTACATTCTGAAACCAGACAGAATTGTTATTCCCACAGTCAAAGATAAAACAGATGAAATTTTTAACATAATTCAGAAAAAAAGTAAAATGGAGAAACTCCACAGCATGTGGCTAATCAGATTGAACAATCTTCTAGCACGTTTTTCAGAAACCACTAACTTTACCTTTTATGTAAAAGACTCTCAATGTGCTGTAATTTTACTGGAAGCTCTGAATGTACTTTTTCCATGAAGAATTTAAGGTGTAATGTTCACTTTTACTTACAGTAAGTCTATCTGTAGTATAATGTCTAGAAAAACACAAAAAACAACTGCTCCAAAGTATCTATTAAAAAAGTGTATCGTACATGATGAAAGCTCATTGATAAAAAGCACCTCGGGAATTTATTTTTACCTGAAGGAACAGCTGAACTGTTCTGGTGGTTTTCACCAGGCGACACAAATAAGTCTTCCTCCCCTTCAGTAGATGAACTGGAAGAAGACTCAGTACTGAGATCATTCTCACTGGAACTGCTAGAGCTGGGTAGCAAAGCGTACTTTCTTCGAGCTAACACTTCCCGCTTTTTCCGCTGCATTAAAATTCGTTCTTTTTGGTTCTGTGTCCGCTGTGATGAACTTGTTTTCACAAATCTCTTCCTGTATGGAAGTCTTCTTAAAGAACTGTTGTGAAAACAGGGCCTTTTCATTAATAACCCAGGTACAGAGTCTGCCTCAGTCCGAGGCCACTTTTGTGACCTTGCGCTATGAGTTCTACTTGTATTCAACACTGCCTGAGGGTGTCTGAGAGAAGCATCTTTTTCTTCATCAGATGTTACTGTGTCAGAGTCTCCAAAATGTAGGCTAGATGAAGGTGAAGAGATACAGTCACTAAAAGAAGAATCATTGTCTTCACTCTGTGTTTCAAGATGCTGTCTCAATCCCAAGATTCCTTGGTTTTCCTTATCAGGACAATTTTGCGTATATGAAGGACCAGCCTGCTGGCTCTTGCGTTTTTTTCGCACCACAATACTTTTGTCTTGGTCTGTATGGTTTCCATTCATGTCCTTTTGTTTTTGAGAATCACCACATAAGTGAGAGAATTCATTCCCCACTTTACTGGCAATCATCTCAACTTCTGCAGTGAAGCTTTTGGCTGCCCCAATAGGCTCAGGGTTCAAGAGGATCCCCTTCAGACTCTCCTGTGTCTTTGGTGCATCAGAAGGAACTTCACTCTTCATATCCGCTTTTAGAGTATAAACTATATTACATTCAGGAGTCCATTTAGACATGGAAAGTTTTAAGAAAGGCCTAGAAATAAAAACAGATATGCATCAAGAAGCAAAACTGAAATAAGAGAAAAGCTATTTACTGCTAAGACTAATCCCCAGTGGGAAAAGCAGTAACTTAAATACATGTTTCAAAATATTAAGAATACAGCTTGACAATGATATAACTTGCACTGAAGAGAAGTTCTTATAGTCAGCAAAAACATTATCACTTCCACAGAACAAATATTGATGTATGCAACCTGCAAATTTATGGATGATGTCTGTTTTGCTAATGCTTAAGCCTAAGAGTTTTACAGGCTACTGCTCATAGAAGTTACAAGTTTCAGCTAAATAGCTCCAATAACCGTCAACTAGAGTACATGCTTAAACGAGGCCTACATCTTCCCCATAGCTATATATAGGGATAGTAAATATCTTCAACACAATACATTATGCAGTACAGTGACAACTGAGCTATAAAAACCAGTTGCTTCCAATTCATGGCTCTTCTCTGGCATGAAAAGGAGTAAAACAGGAGATATTTGGAACCTTAATACTTTGGGGTAAAGTCATAGAAATCCATTTGTCACCTAGATAGAGCTACTTAAAAAAACAACACTACACATTAATAGTATAGTGGACAAAGCTGGTTTTGGTCCATGTACTTCTGATTCTATCTTGTGACAGAAACCGAGCATATCACATGTTCCCTTAGTAGCTAGTACCAGGCAGGTTCCCCACCCTGTCAAAATACGAGGCTGTCAACATAGACTAATGCAACATTAGCCTCAAAGACTACTTCAAATAAAAGCTCTCGTGCTGGAAGACTACTGAGAAAGACAGGCAACAGTAACCTCAGTAATACATTCACCTTCAACCTGCTTCACCTGACATCTCTGCCCTGTTTAAATTCACAACAGGAATTGACAAAAGAACTTGGTTCCCACTGTGATAACCACTGAAGCTCTCTAATATCACTTTTTTATGCCTCGCATGAATAAGGCTATAGTAGACATTTGACATCTGTACTGCTTAAGCAGTTAAGCACTCCCTCTTTTCTCCTTCCCTCACTACTTGAAGGAACATCTCCTATGCTCTTCTTTCTAGAAGAAATGTTTTATGTATGTAGAAATGTAGAGCTGACCAATCTGAAAAATACATTTCCCAAACAGATCAGAGAACAAACCAGTTCAAAACATATGCACACAAACAGCTATACCTGGCTTACAGCAGGCTTTGCTGAATAACCAGAAAGCTACTTAAGAAAAATATGTGCAACCTTATGTGAAAATGAGGCTTCTTAGGCAGCACAGCTGGAACATAGAGGAAGCCACAAAAGAAGTCTACAGAGTAGCAACGGCAAGATCTACATCAGGTTAAGAACACTGTCTACTCAGGTCCGTAATCTTCTGCCCGAACCTCCAAATTCTTCAAAATGCTAACACATTCTTATACCTGGTGCTAATACTTGAAGCTCTTGTTTATTTCGTCATAGAACAAATCAGTACAAGATTGATACTACAGAACAGACTCAAAACAACATTTCTTACACTGTTTCACAAACTGATGCTTTCAGGAGCAGCTGTGAGCTAGTTGTTCCTAAGAGACCCCGACGAATGACGTAGCACAGTTTGCAACTGGTATAAACTGATGCACTATCCTAGGCAGCCTGTGTTCTCTTCACAGCCATAAGCAACCACTAATTCTTCAAGTGATGTAATCTAGAGTGAAGATTTTGAACAAGGCACACATGATGCAGAACTAACATCTAAAGCCCTAAGTTCACTGATTCTTTGTGGAGATCAAAAAACTTGTGAATCCTAGAACCCTACCTGAAAAGATCCATTTGAATGTTCTCACTGGATACAAGCATTTCCTGTTAAATGGGAGGCTTACACCCTCTGATAATGAAGAAAGTGTTGGTTTTTTTTTCTACTGGAATCACAGCAGATTGGTATGTTTTACATCAGTCAGAAGCTAACTGCATGCAAGTTGGACTAAACCTCCTCTGGTCAGTATATAGAACAGGACAGGTTCCTACTTTCACTTCATCAAAGCACAATTCACAGGGGGATATATTTCATATTTTTAAGCGTTAAAACAGACCATTGCATCCTGGACAACATATGTATATATATTCTTTTTTTCATTGCAGTTTCAGTGGAATGCACTATATATAGCTATCTTCTTCTCCAAGACTGAAAAAAGAAGTAGCAGAATTGGAAAATAAATGTTATAATAAACATTAAGAGGGTAAGAAGTCTACATAGTAAACAAAGAAGCCTCTATTAAAGCTCTGGAATTCTGTCATCTACTCTTCTCTGCTCTTGATAGCTCCTGAGGAAAATGCCAGCACTCACATGCTCCCCGCTATGCACGTACTTACCCTCATAAACATGCATCACCTTTCTTTGGAAAAATTAAGACCAAGACTTTCAATTTGTAAAATTTCTAACGAGGACAGGAAATTAGAATTCAAACCTGTTATAAGCACACAGAGAACAAGCAGTACGTACTCTTTTTCTCATCCTCACAAGGTCACCTTTAAGGCAGTATTTTGGTCTGTTATTTATGCACCACTGTTTTACAGAAATGCAACACTCAGTCTAATGAATCTTTTCCACAGTCCAAAAGCAAGCCAGCCGCTCCCACAATAATCCCAGTATTTCACCACCAGCTTTTTTTAGAAAACCCACAAAATATTTCAATTGGGGGGGGGGGGGGGGGGGGGGGTGTGAAAAACAAAAAAGTTCTTTTATTCAGAGAGCCTACTGTCTTCTAAGTCAGTCGTAACTTATCACTATATACTATGTGTCCAGCCCACACACAAGTGTTCTATCCTGTCCTTTTAACACGATAAATTAAAAGGACAATTTTATTTAATGCTGATGTTTTCCTAAGGGGTGTGGGGGGGTGGGGAAGATCATTTTCCTGTTATGTGAGCACAATCAGAGGCTGGGTTACAAAGGACTCAGTTCTATTTACTGGGAGTGCTCCCCTTCCCACCCCCATTTTACTGTTCAATTCTGGTGTGGAAACCTCCATCAGTATGAAAGCTTTACATTCTGAATATGATTATATTTGTATAAGCTCTATTTACCCTACCACAGAGGCCACCATGTTGAAATACAGAGATATTTAAGATACAGGGGGGGGGGAATCAAAGCAAGAAAGTTTACACTTTGAGAAACCTCAAACTACCGCAAGATGACAAAAGACCTAAACCACCACACAGTGAAAACTTAGTGCACTTGAAACTATTTTACTAGCTTAGTGTTACTAAGCTATTTAACTAGCTTAGTTTAATTCCAACAAGCAGCCTAGATATAATTGACAGTTAACTCAAATTTAACCATCCTATATGTCTGCACTCTTAAAACTGTGGAAAAGTCTGCAATAACACAACTAAGCAATCAATACCTCTTAATTTTTGTTAACCAATACAGAGCCTGAAGGACTGCTTACTCATGAGAAAGCTGCTTGCTTCCAATTAAAAATTACACAACAGCTTAAACATTAATATATTTTTTCTAAGTGAATGGCAACAACTAACAATTACAAATAATCCATTCCTTCACTATTTAGAGATGCTAGTAGAAACCTTTGAACAAAAGATTTGACCAAGAAAGACAGAAGATGGAAACAGAGCTTACCAGTTAACTAGATTCCAATCCATTTTAACTATTTTTGAAATACCCATACAACACAAGTCAAATGCTTTTTACACAGATGACAAAGTTTAAGAGGGACTACAAAAATATTATGCAACTAATTAAGATTCATTAGAATGAGGTAATCTGCTGTTAAATATTTAGAATACTCTACAAAAACCTCTCTCTAATAAAAAATAGTCCACGGAAGCTTTTTCAAAAAGCTGCAAGATGCAGTAAGCTCAGTCAGCATTATAGTGTTTCTCCTTCCTAACCAAAGTAGCTGCCTATTGACTTTCAGAATCAAGACTTGAGAGGAAAAAGGCAACAGTATCTTCTTTTAAGCCATTGTAAGACTTAATGAAGAGCTGCTAAGACAGGCACCTGAAAAGTGTAGACAGCTATGCTAAGTTCCCCTCTAAAGTGTCCAACTATTTAGATTCTTGAAATATACATGATTTTTATCCGTTCCTGTCACAAATTGAAAACCTTTGATATTAATCACACAAGACAGAGCAGTGCAGAAAAAAAAGAGAGTCATGCAATCTGTCCCTTCAAGCTGAAGTCCCTTCAAATTGCTAAGTCAAAAAATAAGCTCAATGTTTGAGTTCTTTATAGCAGACAAGTTTATGATCAAATATGGAAACAGAACACATTTGAGTTATAAAATGGAGTAAGGTATTTTATCATTAAGAATTAATTCCATTACTAGCAATCAAAAATTCTGACAGCATTAAAGCACTATAAAACAGTGAAATAGTTCATTACACAACACTAACTCAATTTTTGATGCAAACTTGCATTGATGAATACATATAATCTAATATATCATTACTTTGAAAATGTATTTTCAGTTACATTTTAAAATATAGTTAACTCCCTTTACCATCAAGAAATAGTCTCCTTTTTAGGTGTCAAAAAGTATCCTGATTAGTTCTCTCAAGTATACGCTTCTTACATAGCCACAAATTATGGGTCTCTGTCCTGTTAGTGTGATACACACACCTAAATTCAGCTAGCAAAATACTTTATGCAGCAAATATCTATAGTCCTCTAGCCAACTTGATGAAAAGCAGTGAACAAAAAAGCTTAATTTATAAAGCAGTTAGTTTACTTCCTCATTTTCCCCATCTTCAATTTCCTGCTCCTCTCTCATTACAAACATTGTAATTTCCCCTTGTCTGTTGTGCTCTCCACCACTCAGAGTCAGAACACACTCACAGGTAACCTGAGTATGCAGTAAGGTTGAGCCTAGAGACCAGTGCAGACAGAAGTTCTTCCCAATACAACAGCTCTCTAAGACTACCAAGAGCTCGCAGAACACACTGACATTATAATCTCAGGAAGAACACAGCAATTCCACTTCCATAACAATTCTGTGCTTAGACTATTTATGTAGCCAACCCAAGTGCCATATATAGAATGATATAAAGCAAGAGAATATTTAAGATTGTCTCAGAAAGGAGGTTTCTATCAGTTGCATTTGTATTTGCATCCTTTAATTCAGTCCTAATTGTTGTTTTCTCTGCATATGTTCACTGAACTCATGATTGACTTTTAAAATTAATTCCATTCCCTAATATGTGGATTTTATCAGATTTTACTTAAAATGTTATTTTCAGTCTGACAACCTGATACTGGTACTGTTATCTTAATGAGAAAGCCTCATTGTTGAGGTCTAGTATGCACAAAGAAATCATATGTTGTATATACTGTTCCTACAACGGTACTCTTTTTTTTTTTTTTTTTTAACTGGCAAACATGGCTATCAAGAGCTTGAAGAACAGACCAGTGAATGAAAGTATCATATGAACTGTAGTTTGGAACACCAAGAGTCATTTCTTTCCTCTCATTAAAAAGATGTATTTTTATTCTTTTGGCAAGGCTCTTCCATCAGGTAAATCAAGACAAGACATGGGATAATGAAAAACCTTATATAATTCATACAAGACCTTCAGCATAAGTGAGATAACATAAGTATTACTAGTACCATTTTTCAAAGGCAGAGAGCCAAACAAGATTGATGCAGGCATGACCCTGATGCAGTGGAGGTTGATGGAGGACCTGTAGCCATTTGAGAAGTTTCACCCCGCAAGACAATCCCATGAAGATCAAATCTCAGTGCTATCATGCCTTGCTCCAACAAAAACAGAAAACTTTTCATGAACTGCCCAGTGAGAAAACCCACTTGTTAGCCTAAAAAGGGGCAGCCATGCCCTATTCATTTCACTTCTATCAAGCAGGGACAACCTGTACAATGCAGAGCGAGTAGCAAACCAATAGATGTCCAATATTCAGTTCCACTATCAATAAAACAAGTGCAATCAGATTGAACTTTAATGCTCTGTTCTTCACCTTTTGTCATTCTTCATTTTCACCACTTCATGAGACAAACAGAGCTCTTCTAAAGCTTGTTTTAACCACTGAATTTTAATATACTATATATTATTTTAACCACTAAATTTAATCGGTCTGTTAAACTTTGCTGGAAAATAAAGCAATTGATAGCTAAAGATCATCATTATAAAACAGCAACAATCAGAAGGTAACTGGAACTCTGTTATGTTTGCTTTAGCATTATGTTGCATCAAGCATATCCTTTATTCACAGGACAATACGAGTACCACTACAAGCCACTCTCAGTTTCCTTTGTTTGCTTTAATTCAGCCACAGTGATGACAGATTCTCTGATTTTTGAATTACAAAATTATGTGAGAATTCTCCAAGCAGAACACTTGGTTTTTACCCTACAGAAAGGAACATTATTTCAGAAAAACATGCATAGTAGCATGATAATGTTCTGGAGATAGGTTCTTGCCTATGGTCTCCCAAAGACACTCCATTACATCCAGCCCAGGCAGAAAAGTTTGTGCTTTGCAGAGGGGTGCTACAGTTACATGAGTCCCAGCAATGCAGGAACCACCACCGGCTTGGAAAATCTACTCTTAAAGTGAAATAATGTCATTTCAAGTACAGTACTACTCTTACTAACCTTTGCAAAGCCATCTCAAAGATAAGTCAGACCACAGTAACTGTACTGTAAAGTACTGTAACCAACAGTATTCATACTCCGGACTGCAAAGTCCACTTATCTTTGGGGAAAAAAAAATTTTAAAAAATCCTCTGAGACCTTCAAAGTTTCTTTCCTCATGTGTAAGTCAAATCAGATCGGTAAAGCAATCCTCTTCCACCAGAAATGTCAGGCCACCTGTAGAATAGCTACAGAAGGCTTCTGTTATGCCAAGTTATGTCACCTCTGAGACTTCTTACAGAGACTATTCAAAGTGTCCATCTCTCATACCTTCTAACAGAATCCAGCACAGGAAAACTACAAGCAAAAGAGCTCTTCCCTAGGACTGGATCTATGGCCCGGCTTCAGCTGGAATACACAGAACACAAGGAGCACGTGCAGCTGGAAGTGCCTCAGCTATGTGTGTTGGCAGGTTAAGAGCAATTCTGCTTAGAATCCTACCAACAAGTTAGTTCTCCTGCAATACGCTGTGAATCAGTCCAAGACTATAAGGCACCCATGGAAATCCTAGCATCCAATCAAGCATCAGTGAAGTATTAGCATGCACATACACCCCTGGCCAAGGAATCTGTTTGGGTTTGCACAATGGATGCAAGCAAGTGGATTTGACAAACATGGTGTTCACAAGCACATTCTTCAGCCTAGACATTTCTTTGCTCTGTCCTAGGCTTAAACTTCACTGCATTAACAGTATGTAAATCACTATTTGAAGACATAAGCATTATAATTTGGCAATCAGGAACATTTTGGCCTCAGTGAACTCTAAGACAAACGTTAACAGCAATGACCTTGGGGACAGGAGTTACAGATTTATAAAAAAAATAATGAAATACACTTTTTTATTGGACTCTAAGATCTTAACTAGGAATTCTGCTTAGAGAGACAGCTGGGGAAGTTCTAGGTTACATAGCCATAAAAAAAAATTTTAAAAAATGATTTCTTAAGTCTCCCTGGCAGTCTTGACCTTTGAAGTGTGCGTAAACGTTCTTAATGCAGTGTCATTTTGCAAACACTTCTTCGTAAAGCTTTGAGGAGCAAAGTAAGACATGAATGATCTCTGTCACAGCTGCTAACAAGAACCTTGCAAGTGAGAATTATGAACTTAAACATTTGGACAGTTTTATCCTGTTCTTTGGGAAACCTGTGAAAAGTAGGGTATTTTTCAGATACTAAATCAAGTAGATCTACCAGTTTAAGAGGGAAGGACAGTGCAGCAGACTTCTCCACTCTTCACCCAGCAAAGTCAAGCAGTTGTGGATAAAACCAAACACATTACTTGATGGCACCCAAGTCCCAGGACTGCACTTTACTGACAAGATAAATAAACAAACAAACAAATAAATAATTAGTCAAATACAGAAGGAAGTCTCTTGCTCATGAAGTTATGAACCAGCTTCCTCAGATTTCACCCTGTAAACACTTAATAAGGAAGACATCACTTTAATTCACAGTAGTAACTTTTCCAAATTGTATAAACTACACAACCTGCTTTGTAAAAACCATACAAAACAGCAGGATAATCTTGTCAGAAAAATTTCAGATTAGTGAAAGAAATGTTTTCCTTTCTTCCTTCCCCTCTGCTCCATTAGGGGTCTCTGTTAAGCCTGACATCAATCAGCCTACCAAGAAAAACACTAAGCCTGAAGGAAATTCACTAGTGTATTCACTAGTGTAATTCACTAGGCTGTGGATACATTTTGTCTTTCTTTTAGGAGCACTGGAGACTTCAGAAGCAGCTGATCACTGTCACACTGACAAAACTTAAAAGACTACACCTGGGAATTATTATCCTATCCCTATATGTACATGTGTCCCACATGACATTATTCAATATACGCATTTCTAAATCTGGTGGTAATACTGACCTAAAGGAGGTTGCACATTAATAAAGCTGTAGAGAAATCTTTAGAAAACATCTGCCTATAGCAAATTCATCTCTCTGTACCATCTCCATTGTTTATATGTGAAAAAAATCATCCTGTTCCCCCTTCCATATCCCACAGGAACTTTTTCCCCCATATTTATTCAACTGCCTGACATCTAGGCCTTCACAGTTGATCAGCTAGGGAGGGGGGCACTATTACCTGTATCACCTCAAAATAATGTCCTCACCATTAGAGGAAATATAAACAACTGAAATGAAAGATTCTTCCTCTTGGGAAAAAAAAGGTAGTAACTGCTGTCATCTAAATGTCATTGCAACATGGTCACCTCCACTGAAAAACAAGACTGTTATAACTGGTTTGGTTATGCAGGTCTGTAAAGTTATTAATTTAAATTGCAAGTCACAGACATGTTAAGATACATTCTTACGCTTTTACAAAAGCCACTGCTTCATAAAAAGACACATTGCTGAAAGGTCAAAATGTTCCCATCCAGATTTTGAAAGGATACATGAAAGAAACATGCATGACTACTAAGAGCTGTTGTTCACCTCTGGGTTCTCAGTACTACACATAACCACAGTTGTAGCTGCCAGAATTTCAATCATCAATAAACAGATTTTTAAATCTGCAATATTTCAAGGGGTTTAAATCAGGAAGCTTGGTGTCTTACACATTTTTAGCTAAAGTCAAATACAAAATGTGCACACAGCTCTTCCTGTCTTATGAATTCAAGAGGTCATTTTATACTGTGGATGGCAGCCTGAGACAGGTGACCAGATGTTCTCTTTATCACATGAACCAACCCTCATACATCAGCATTATCACCAAATCCGAACTGGTGATAATCCTGGCTGACAGGTGGGTTTTTTTTGTTTGTTTTCCCTCAGGCAGACCCTCTATCCAACGAAAAGATGAACAAAACCATTTAATTTGTTGGAAAACTACTTTGATAAAAAGAAGTCAATTATAAGAACCTTTTTTATTTTTTTTAATTGACAAAATATTCCAATTCCTCAAAAATTAATTTCTCTCAAAAACGTTTGTACTAAGTATCCAGAATTAATCTATCTTTGGATTTTTCTACTGGTTACAACAATGTAAGGCCTTATTTCACCACCTGAAAAACTAGTTTTCCTTTATTAGTTTATAATACAGATATTCTGTCATGATAAATGCTCCCTAGGTCTCCATGCCGAGCAGTCAATTCTTACCTTTTTTATCAAACAACTGTTTCTGAAGTCATCATATTAAAACCAAATTAAGTTGGGCCATTACAGCAATATCTTACCCCCTAGATTGTATCTTCTTTTGGAGAAGTACTTGACTATCAGGAATCAAGGGTATCATTTAATCACCTAAAACAATCAGACCTTGCCTATGATTTCACAAAATCATTTCAAGCCATGGAAGATCTTACTCAAACACCAAAATGACACAAATGTATGCTCAGACCTGTTCACCCAAACACAGACACTTTAAAAGGTACATACATCCTTAGCACCTGCCCATTTCAGTAAGAGTTACAAACCTACGTACCTCAGAAGGTCCTGGCCTACATTTCTGAATGAATGTTGCTTCCCTGTTTATCACGCAAAAGACATTTGACAATGATTTTTTTTTTTTTTAAATACGGTTTAAGAAACAGAATACGAACTTTGCAAACAAAACAGATGACGTTATAACCAACCCTGTTACGCACACAAATAAACCCGATTTCCGTAAGGGAAATTTTGTGACAAATTTTCAAGGCAAACCCCAAAAGAGCGGTGCGGCTTCCCGCAGCGAAGATACCGCTTTGTGCGTCAACGAGACACTGAAAAATCCCCACAGAAATCGGCGTGAAGCTCCCACCCGACGAAGTGCCCCCGCGCCCCTCCGGCCGGGCCCGCCGGGAGCGGCGGCCCGCCCCCCCCGCGCGCCGGTGACCGTTGCCGCGACCGGTGCGGGGCAAGGCGGGGCGGGGCTGGGGAGAGGATGGGAGCCCCCCGCCCCCCTCCCGGACCCGGCAGGCCCCACCCGCCGGCAGTGGGACAACACCCTGTCTCCCCCCGTACCTGAGACGTTAAGGGCGAGGAGGAAGAGGCGCGTGCCGCCGGCCCCCCGCTCAGGGCCGGAGGGGAGGAAGCGGCCCCGGCGGGCACCGCACTGACCCCGCGTCGCTGCCCGGCGCGGCCCGGGAGGCCACCGCCTCTTCCTCGGCGTCGACCTGCTCCGCCGCCCGCCTCTCGCGTCGCCGCCGTCCCCCGGCCTGGCCGCAGCCGCCCGAGCCCCGGTGACACGCCGCGAGGAGGGCGACGTTTTGTTGTTGCGCAGCCCCCGCCGCCGCTCCCTCCCCAGACGCAGCGCGACACTCGGTGCCGCTTTACAGCAGTCCGCAAAGCGCAGTCGCGCCGGCTCGCGCTCCTCCTCCCGTC